>CAUYPK010096848.1:0-62926 GCA_963574355.1 Loris lydekkerianus
ATGCAGCCTTAAAGAAAGATGGAGACTTTACCTCTTTCATGTTTACATGGATAGAGCTGGAACATATTCTTCTTAGCAAAGTATCTCAGGAATGGAAGAAAAAGTATCCAATGTACTCAGCCCTACTATGAAGCTAAATTATAGCCTTCACATGAAGGCTATAACCCAACTACAGCACAAGACTATGGGGAAAGGGCCAAGGAAAGGGAAGGGAGGAGGGAGGTTTTGGAGGAGGGAGGGTTATGGGTGGGGCCACATCTATGGTGCATCTTAGAATGGGTACAGGTGATTGCACTAATTTACACAGCTATGATTTAACAATAAAAAAAAAAAAAGAAAGAAAACTGAGGCTTGACAGTGGGGTAAGCAGCTCAGCTAGTTAAGAAAGATTTCAACTAAGCTCAGCCAGACTACTTATGCCCTTCTATTTATTTTCTACACATTCTGCTTTTAAAGTTAACCTTATCACTGAGAATAACCCCATCACTGACTATGGAGGACCAGAGTAAAGAAAACCAGATTTCTTCCCTGCTTGGTAAAATCTTAATTCATCCTTCAAAGCAAAATTCAAAGGCTGCTTCCTCCAGAAAGTCTTCCAGGTCTGCCTCATGCAAAGTTAACCTCACTCATACCTGTCCTGGGGTACTCCACATCCCTCATTGTAGTATTCTAACCTCAGGGTCCCAGGACCAAATGGCATTCACAGGAAAATATGAGCCATGCCCTAAAACTTATGCCTTATACAATAAATTAATTCAAAATGCATCCAAGATTAGAGATAAAATAACACTATAGAACTTTTAGGAAAAAATAGGAGAAAATCTTCAGGATGTAGGGCTGGGTGAAAAGTTCTTAATCTTGACACGAAAATATGATACATAAAAGAAAAATAGGTAAAATGCATCATTCAAAATGAAAACCTTTAAAGAGGGAAAAAAATCACCTGGGAAAAAAATCTTTGTAAACCACCTATCTGACCAAGCACTGGTATCTACATAGATAAAGAACTCTCAAATTTCAAGAGTAAAAACAAGCCATTTAATTAAAAAATGCACAAAAGACAAAAACAGACATTCCACTGAAAAGGATCCACAGCTGGAAAATAAACATATGAAAATACTTTCCACATTATTAGCCATTAAGGAAATGCAGATTAAAACCATAATGAAATATCACTACATACCTATCAGAATGGCTAAATAAAAAATAGTAACAGCAAATCCTAGTGAAAATGTTCAGACTGGTGAGAATAGACCATTCATAAATTGCTGATAGGAATGTAAAAATGGTACAACCATTAAGGAAAAAGGCATGGATGTTTCTTCTAAAATTAGACATGTGCTTACCATATAACCCAGCACTTGAACTTTGGAGGCATTTATCTCAGAGACGTGAAAACTTATGTCCACACCAACTTTATTCATAATATCCCAGAAAACAGAATAATCCAAATGTCCTTCTACAGGTGAACGATCAAACAAACCATGGTACATCTGTACCATGGACTACTACACAGTCATAGAAAGGAACGGACTACCGATACATGCAACAACTTGGCTGGATGTCAAGAGAACTTTGCCAAGTGGGAAAAAAAGAGATGTATATTGCATTCTTCTAATTATATGACATTCTCAAAATGACAAAATTGGAGAGAAAGGAGGGAGATTAAGGAAGGGGGGGTGGTAAGAGGTGGCTGTGACCACCAAAGGGTAGCACAAAAGTTCCTTGTGAAGGAAGTGTTTTGCATCTTACCTGTGGTGGTGGTCACGCCAACTTTATTAGTTGTGTAAAATTAAACACACACATAAGTGCATGTAAAACATGAAATCCGGGGAAGGTGGGTGGATTGTTCTGAAGTTATGCGAGGTTGGGGGAAGCTGGATGAAGGGTACGCACATTCTCTCTGCAATATTTCTTACAACTATATGTGATTCTATAATGACCCTGAATTAAAACTTTATTTAAAGTACTGAAGACTGCAGAGATTTTTGTTCATGTGGACTATATTAATTGATACTTGCTATATTAGAAACTAAAATGGAAACATTTTACAATTATTTGTTAATTTTTTTAAACAATAATAAACACATTGAATGTTAATAAAAACAAAGTTTTTATGTAAGTATATTTTCCAAAAAATAGTGAGAAGAGTGACATTGTTTTATATTTTTGTAAATTTCTTTAATATCCGGCTCCATCGACAATTGGATTCTCCTACCTGCTCTGTCTTGTAATGTGTTGTGATGTCACACATTACATAGATTCTGGAGTTTCTGGAGGTATACAGTTAACCCTTGAATGGCACAGGGTTGAACTGTGAAGGTCCATTTACACAGAGATTTTTCTCAACTGAACATACACCAAAAATATGATATTCCCAGAATATAAAACCCGGACGGTACCACTGGGCCAACTGTGGGCCTCACCTGGAGCCAGTCTTCCACATATTCACAGGGGTGACTCTATACATCCACATGTACAACTCTAGGGTAGAACCCTCTGTATACTTGTGAAAGAATGAGAGTGGAAAAGGCAAATCATGTCTTAGTGTTATGAAAATAATTTTAACCTCACTGTTCCTCTCACAGGGTCTCATGGACCTGCGCACATCCCCAGATCACACTTTATCAGCTCCTGCATTATTGTGATCATTTGTCTGCATTTGCCCTTTGAGGGCAGGAAGAGTATCTTTTTTATTTCACTAAATTTTTAAATTAAAAAAATGTTGTTTTGCCTAATTCATCACTGACAGAAAGAGTATTTTTTCCATCTCTGTATTTGAAGTGCCTTGCATTAGGTATCACCTGGCAAAGGTGATACACAATAAATATTTGATGAACCAATGGAATATTAATGACTTGTTTGCCCTCAGAGAATGAGAGAGAGGGATCACTAATCTGGCTGACAGTATATTGCTTTAGACTTCTAGTTCTGAGTCAGAGTAAAGGTCAGAGTGTTCTGATACAGTTTGGTCCTACGGAACAAATATTGTTCCGAGAGACCAGAAGGCTCCTGGGGCATGAAACGTGGGTATGCAATGACTGAGTAGCCTTTTGAGAAGGTTGCTCTGGGTAACAATTGCTCAGAAGTCTTGACCTTGAGGCCTGTCTCTACATACTGTTCAGACCAAGCATGGAGAGAGAGGGGCTTAATGGAGATATGTATGTCTAATAAATTGTTTTTTCCTGATGTATTATCTTCCTTGTAACTCCTATCTCCTTAGCTGTTCCTAAGCACCCATTAGTGGCCAGTCTCAGGCAACTTGGTCCAGAGCTGCTCTCAGAAGAAGAAAAGAATGTCAGGTCACCATTTCGGATAATGAATTGGTTCTACTTACCCAAAGTATTCATCCAAGCACAGTCGAACAGAGAGCATAGAAAAATGCAGGTGCCAACTTAAAATTGCTCCTGAAAAATGTCTGTTGGTATTCACTCTCTGTCAGACAGTGAGCCACGCCTGTGGGAAGGTTCCAAGATGAACAAGATCAGACTCTGCCTCAAGAAGCTTCTGATCTCATAGGGAAATGATGTGACTCCATGGTAACCAGCAACAAGGACTCTAAAATGGAATGAGCACCCAGTGAAGAGAAACCAACTCTTGTAGCATCAGGGGAAGGAGGCTCATTTGATTTTGTCCTTGAAGAAAGGAAGTGGCCAGGTAGCTGGAGGACAGAACACCTCAACATATTGCATTAGGGCAAAAATAGTGTCAGCTACTTTAACACAGATCTAAAGTCTCAGTGGTCAAAAGAAAATGGAAGTTTCTTCTAACACAGTCCAGGTTCACGTGTTCTACAGTTGCCAGGGTGACCCCACAGCATCAGAAACCAACACTCCTTCCTTCCTAATGCTCTACCATACCTGAGACCCAGCCTTCATCTCTTTGCATGGTCCAAAGCCAGTACATCTTCCTTCCAGCTGGTGGAAGTGGGGAAGAGGGACAGTAGGCATGTTCTCTTTTTGAGAATGGCACAGCTCAGAAGTTGCATACCTCACTTCTGTGTCCATCCCATTGGCCAGAATGCAGTCTCAAGGGAGGCTGGGAAATACAGTTTCAAAATGTGGGCTTCTGTTGCTCTAGAAGAAAAGGGGCCACAGCTGGCGGTTTCTGCCCCAAGCACAGAGGCGAGGTGGAGGAGGTTTTAAGGGAAGCCAGATGCTAGATGTTTTAGAACTTGATGGAGAGAGGAAGCAAATATATCAATATTATGAAAGGCGAGCTGGAGCAGCAGTTGCCGAGACTACGGACTTTTTATAAGTCAGCGGTTCTCACAGATGAGCACACGTTAGCGTCACCTGGAAGGCTTGTGAAAACCCAGGTTGCCAGAACCCACCCTGGAGTGTCCGATGGTGTAAATCTTCAGTAAGGTCTGAAATTATGTGTTTCCAACCAGTTGCCAGGTGCTGCTGGTGCTGCTCATGGTCCAGGGACTTTGAGAAACATGGAGCCACAGAAAGTTTTGAACAGAGAGATGACGCCTGTGTCTCAGAAAGCCGAGTCTATTACAGTGATGGAGAACAAGAGGAACTGAAGCTTCCCGGACCACGAGAGCTTCACACTGTCTTGATCCTTCACGCTCCTGAGAAATCGCACTTTAGAAAAACAGGGATGCTAAAGAGCTGGCAAAGCAAGTTCATAGAATTCCCAAGTACCCAGTCCCCAAGGATTCTGGCAGGGTTAAGGCACCAGACTCAATCTGGACCCAGTCCCTTTCCTCCCTGCAACTGGGTTTCTCCATCAATAATAATGATGACGATCAACTTACCTGTATGAGTTGCAAAAAATCTATGAATGGCACATGTCGAAAACTGGAACAATGTTCCAAGGCTGTGGGGACCCAGGCACTTGTCTACACTGTGGATTGGAGAGTAAATTGGCACAATCCCTGGAAGGCAATTTGACACTCAAGCTGGAATTAAAATGCTCATGTCCTTTGAACGAATAGCTCCATTTCCAGGAATCGAGCCTACGGATATATTCATGATTATATGCAAAAGACAAGGTCATTCAATGCTAGTAGTTTATACTGGCAAGAGATGAAACACAACCTAAATGTTATCCACAGACGGCTAGTAAAATAAATCATATCCTATGTGAATACACATACACACACACACACACACACACACACACACACACAATAGAACCTCTGTAAGTTGACCACCCAAGGGATTGTAACAAACTGGTCAACATATGGAGGTGGTCGACATAAGGCACTAAGCCTACTGTACTGATACATACATGTGGTGCATGACCAGTTTATGAAAATTAGGTCAGTGGGCAGTACCCATAACTCAGTGGGTAGGGCGCCGGCCATGTACACTGAGGCTGATGGGTTTGAACCCAGCCTGGGCCAGTTAAAACAACAATGACAACTGCAACAAAAAAATATAGCTGGGGGCAGTACCTGTGGCTCAAAGGAGTAGGGCGCCAGCCCCATATGCCAGAGGTGGCGGGTTCAAACCCAGCCCTGGCCAAAAACTGCAAAAAAAAAAATAAATAAAAAAAAAATAAATAAATAAATAAATAAATAAAAATATATATATATACACTAAACATATAAAAAGTATATATATATATAAAACTGGGCATTCTGGTGGACACCTGCAGTCCCAGATACTTGGGAGGCTGAGGCAAGAGAATCACTTAAGCCCAAGAGTTTGAGGTTGCTGTGAGCTGTGACACAACAGCACTCCAGCCAGGGCAACAGCTTGAGACTGTGTCTCAAAAAAAAGAAAAGGAAAGAAAATTAGGTCAGCTGAAGGAGGTGGTCAATATAGGGAGATGGTCAACTATGGAGGTTCTACTATATACACACACATATCAGACCATATCTCCAGAAAGATTTACAGAAACCATTTTCTTTTCAGTATAGGAATTGGAATGTAGGTCCAGATTGAGAAGGAAACTTATTTTTCACTGTAATCTTTTCATTTTTTTCCAACCTTGAGAATTCATTACCTATTTAAATACATAAACATACAAGCAGTGCCAGGTGTCTTCTATGCTTTACCTCATTAAATCTTCAAAATAACCTAGAAGGAAAGCACTCTTACTATTCCCAAGGCACAGGGAGGTTAAGTCATTTGGGGCAAAGGGGCAGGGGAAAAGAGGGAGGGAAGGAGCCTTGATTTGTAGGGCTGCCAATTTCTGTGGTGTACATATCCCACCATGGCTGATTTCAAGCCACCAGCATGCCTCATGGGCCCGGCGGCACAAGCCCCAGCACAGCAGTTCAAGGAACCTTGCACTCCTAAGGAAGACCCCAATGGCTCTTCCCACTCCATGCTTGAGATAGTTGCTTTTCAAGAACAAAATGAGTGTAAGCAAATCTACCACTTCAGCTTTGGGGGGATCTTTACAGATATTAATAGATAGTGGGAAGTTTACTTATAGCATAAACAACCTGCCTACTTTTGCAATGGTGAAACAGGCACCCAGAAATTGAAATTAAGCATCTGGGCTTTGTATTTGCAAATTGCCTTACCATTTTCTTTATGAAAAACTGCACCCAGCTATACAACCATAAGGCAATAAAAGCATAATAAATTAATCAGTATTAGCATTCTGTCAACACAGCTTTGCATACTACAAAGGACCAGCAATCTAAATTAGGAAAGTGGTTCAGAAACTTCCTCAGTGCTTTAATGGGAAGAATGGGGATGAGAGACTCACATAGACTTAGATTTGAGTCATGTCCCAGCCCTGCCACTTGCTAGGTACTGTCGGTAAATCACTCCATCTCCTGAGTCTCAACATATTCATCTGTGAAAAGGGGATAATGCCCACCATACAGATCTGTACAATAGGTTTGCCATGTTTAATAAATAAAGTTAACACATAGGATATACCTGGATATTAGGCAGGGTGTTTTTTCCAAAAAAACTAAGAGAGAGTTGTTTTATATTTAAATTCTTACAAAGGCTCACAGAATCTTTCATATTCCCTAGGCGCTCCCGATTATTTTAAGCAACAAAGTATTATTTGAGAAAGACCAATTTATAAAAGTCATCGGAAGGAAATAGTTTAAAAAAAAAAAGAAGAAGAAAGAACAATTTTTGACATACATGTAAGTCATTACACTGGGGGTTGACCTCACCTCTCTTGTAAAGATACAAGTCTTAGGAAAGAGGCTTTTAAAAGCAATCCATTAAATGTTAGGATGTTGGGACCATGACTATGAACCAATAAAGGAAATGGAAAAACAACTTAAGTGAATTGGGACTTTGAGAATAAAATATTTCAGTGCCAGCATCATGTAAAGGCTCCAAAAGTGCTGGATCACAATTTAGATAGGAGTGAAAATTATGTGAGAAAGTGAGCAAGTGATGTGGAAACCATCTGCAGTGATAACAGAGATACTGAGTTCCAAGACGCTCAGGAAGAAATGATAGGAAATTGTTTGTTTTGTGAAATGAAAAAGTAGGAGAAAACCTGATATTTCTGAGTAATCTTGAAAGTGTATGTATATTTAAAAATAATAAATTAAACATGATATGTAGACATTTGATTATTTCTTCTACAATCTTAAGAATATATATATGGAAGTTGACCTTCACATATTTTATCTTTTGCAATCTTCTTATTATGCAAAATGGCAGGGACACCTTATATATGGGGCCACCTGATACTGAGCTGTATAGTATGTGAAAGCCCTTTAAAACACCCAAAGTTCTGTGTGATTTGTGACAGGTACTGTCATATTGGTTACTACTATTTTTATTAGGATCATTCTACCACAGGTTGGGCTCTTTGGCTATATTCTTCTGAGCGCTTTTCTAGATTGGAATCTCCTGTTCTTCCATTTTCTAGCTGTGTGATCTTAAGCAAGTTGCCTAATCTCTCTGGGCCTCAATTTCCTCATAGGGATAGCAACAGTATCTCACAGGGTTGAGGAGCCAATAAATTAGTCTGTATAAAAAACGTGTGAAACAGCACCTGGTAAGTGCATCTTAGATGCTAGTTATTGTCATTATTTTCATCAAGGGAGAACCGCAATTATTTGTAGACACATCAGTTTTTCACATAATGAAAAACTTTTACCAACAAGGACCCTGTTTTATTCATCCCAGGATCCCCGATTCACACATGGGGCCTAACACCCAGCAAATGTTTGTTGAATCAATAATAATTTCTATATGGAAAGAAAGGTAGTGTAGAAAGTTCAGAGCCCAGCACAGACCTCGGTTCCTATTAGTTGAAAGAAGCACATTCTGTGTCTTGATATCTATGGCTCTGCCTTATTTCTCACTGGCAAAACTCTAAAGCAAAATCACAGTGTGGTAGAGCTAGAAAAGGCTCTAGATTGAATTTTTTTTTGGAGAAAGAGTCTCACTATGTCGCCCTTGGTACAGTGCCATGGCATCACAGCTCACAGCAACCTCAAACTCTTAGGCTTAAGCAATTATCTTGCCTCAGCCTCCCAGGCACCTGCCACAATGCCTGGCTATTTTTTTGTTGAAGTTGTTATTGTTGTTTAGCAGGCCTGGGCCAGGTTTGAACCTGCCAGCCTCCGTGTATGTGGCTGCCACCCTAACCACTGAGCTACAGGCTCAAAAATTCAAGTCTGAATTTTTTTTTCCTTTGCATCCTGACTAGACCATGATAGAAACTAAGTTCTTCTATGAAAGAAACTAAGTTCTATGTATTCATCTCAATCTCCCATGTGGCAAACAGTAGGAGATTATAAGTACTCATTAAGCAAATAAAACAATGAGGTGTGTTCTACATTATTGTATATTGTTTTTAAACTAAATTTTATTATTTTTTCATATTTATAAAAAGTGCTTAAATTAATACCATATATACGTGTATATATAAGTATATATATATATACATATATATATATATATATACATACATATATGTATATATATAAAAGGTTTGAATCATACAACATTATGTTGAAAGTGAATCACCTAGAGAGAATTCTTCTTGGCATCTAGACCATTATTTAGGCAAATGTTTCCATTATGTACCCATAAACTAACATGTTAAGTACAAAGGCTCTTTCCTGTAGTAAGTAGTTCAAGATCACAAGCTTTGGAATTGGACATACCTGGGTTTGAAGCCAAGCTCCACCATTTTTGTGTAGTTTGGCTTTGAGAAAGTCACGTGACCTCTGTGTGCTTCAGTTTCTATGGAAAATGGAGATGATAATAAAATCTACTCCGAGGCCTATTGGAATAATAAATTAGTTATTACAAATGAGCACTTAAGATGGCCCCAAATGCAGAGAAATAACTCAATGAAGGCTAGCAATTAGGTATGCATATTTAAACAAAATAGGAATTCATACTTGTTTATATATATCTTTTATATAACAAAATATTATGAATATTTGTTGTGTGGTAGTATATATAGAGCTAATTCCTTCTTTTTGATGGCTACATTACATTCAAATGTATGGTTCTATGTAACCAATCCCCTACTGTTGGTACTTGAGTGTTTCTAATATTATTATAAATGGCGACAATAAAAAGCATTGTTGCACATACATTTTTTCCACAGTTGGGTATTTCTATAGGATAAATTCCCAGAAACAATTGCTGGATCAATGTATATGAATTTTTAAATATATTTATAAAGAATGAGTTATCACATTGTCTTCATATGAAGCTGCATTGCTTTACACTCTGATCAACGAGTATGTTTTGTTGCCTTCTTGTTGTGTACATTTTAACCAGAATACCCAATAATTCATTTTAAATGTTCTAGTAGTTACAGAATCAAGGACTTGGTCCTGCTCATTCTACACTGCAGTCCTTTATCTTTCCAAAAATCATAAACAACACCTAACAACTTAGCAACCAATTTCTTGCAGCAAATATTCAGATGCCAGAGGAAAAAAATTATCCCTTTTCCAGATGGAAGAGGACAAAACATTGGAATTTCTTAGCCTTTTCAGTGGCTGATGGGAAGAATGTCTAAAACTAGAACTATCCATTAAGTTTTGGAGACGGGGTGGCTGTATCTGCACCCATCTTTGTTTTCTGTGACTAGGACTCTCATTTAATAGACACGATGTTCTCTCTGTTGAGTGTTACTGGGTGCAACATCTTTGGTTCAGTGTCCTCCCAAATATCATGAGAGTACTACTGGTAGCTCTCCAGCGTAGGTAACACACCGACAACAGGTGATACTCCTGGCCAGAAGCTGAACAGCGCCACCAAGCTGATCGGCTGCTTCAGCAGTGGCTAACGCCCACACCCACTTTTATTTTTAATTTCACTTTTAATGCAAGTGAAATATACATGATGTTTAAAAGCTAGATACCACTACAGATTAAATATTACTACAAAGATATCAAAAATCCCCTTCCCCACCACCAATCTCATCCCAGAAACAATAATTTTAATTCTGTAGTCATTTTTCCTGACTTGATTATGGTAACACTTCTTTACTCTAAAAATTTGACCGTTTCTATTAACTCACAGCTTTGGAAGATAAGGATTTAGTGTGTGTCTCTCTCAACACACTTCCCCTCTCCAATTCTCCCAAAACAATTATAATTTTTAGTTATCAACATGCTTTTATATAATGACAATGTAATATTTCCAGCTGAGTGTTGTAGTTTATGATGATTACAGTGTTTTCCTTACAAATTGTTGTTGTTTCTTGGCTTTAATAATCAGTCACCTCATATCTTATTTGCTTAGTTTCCTATGTAACGGCTAAATTCTTTGCCAGAATTCAAATCCTCTGTAATTGCCTACGCCTTGTGCTCAGTCCAGAAGCATTAGTGCTTATAACATAGCGCTGTTCAGAGCATGGACTGTTGAATTAGCTGAGGGAGAGGGGTAGTAATTTGGCAAACCACCTCTCCAGGTGTGCTAACAATGTGCTAATGGGAAGGGTGCACAAGCTAGAGGACCACAGGTATAATGGTTAAGAACGTGGTTACTCAAAAACTAAGGCTTCTGAGTTCAAATTCCAGATACCTGCAATGTGACAACCTCTCAGTTGTTACTCACAGTCTTCTATTAAAATGGGAACAAAAACAGTCTCTCACACAGTTATTGTGAGTGGTTTGGTGTTAGGCATCATGACAAGCTCCAGTTTTTCCTGGAGACAGCTCTCCTGGAACCCTCTGAAATGTAGCATCAATGTGAGAGGGGAGCTCTCCAAGGCAGCTGTATACTCTTTCCCCAGGTGCCCACAGTATCTCCTGCTCCCAGGATCTCCACCACTGAGGCACCCACTTCAACCTTCTGTCTCCTGTCTTCCCTTACCTTCTCCCACCTCTAGCTCCCCCTGCTCCAGCCACCATACGATCTCAGCCCACAAACCCATGCTACCTCCAGCCTCAACCCTTCCTTACTCCCCCATAAACTCTCACCCAGCCCCCTTGAGCAATCTCAGCCCCTATCTCCTACCTTCCATCTCTCCCCACACTCTACTCCACCCAACCTTTCCCACTCAGGCCAGGGCCCCCTGCATTCCCACCTTCCCACAAAACCACACCCTCTTGGGTGTTCTCAGCCCCCTGAAGTATGGGTCAGGTGAGGGGGATAGAGTACCATTCTAGCCTCACTGTTTTTGAGGGGCCGACATAGGAGTTTTTTCTTGCTCGTCCCTCTGCCTTATCACTAGGGGGTAGATCTTAAAGTCACATACCAATAGGTGGGGGACAGATCAGAAACTGCTTTTTTCCTCAAGTCCCAGACCCACCCATCACGCTATTGGTATGCAACTGTTTAAAAGAACAACCTAAGCCTCATCGCTCTCACCGGTGGAAGCAATAACAGCCTCCAGCTGCATCACTTACCAAGGTGCTTGGTACATAATAATTACTCACTAAGCCCAATGTTCTTATCATGGCCCCCAAGTCCCTGACTCATTAAGGGGCCTCACCACATCGCTTCTTATTTCTACTACTCTTCCCCCATGCACTTAGCTCAGAGCAGGCTCTCATCCACTTTTGACATGGACCATTCTTCCAGTAGATAACCATCTGCTTATTTTTTTACTTAAGTCGCTACACAATGGTCACCTCCTTCAAGAGATTATTTCAAACCATCCATTCTAGGCTAGCGCCAAGCCCATCCTCTGCTGTCCCTTTCCTACTTTATGATCCTGTGTAGGACTAATGTTACATGAGGTCACATAACTGCATTGCTGCCTTCTCCCCTATGTCAGCACCTCAAAAGTAGGCACTGAATTTTCTCTTACTCATTCTTTGCTCATCATCTCCAAATCTGCCTAGCACATACAGTAGCAAAAACTCAAAAAATGTTAAATAATTTTTCTTACATTTTCTTACAATTCTTACATTGCCTTATTCAGCCAGTATCTAAGTGATTTCTTGGATGCAGAGAGCATGACCAATGTCTGACTCCACATAGCCCTCTGTACTCAGCAAATGAACGGCCTCCCTTCTGCATCCCAAGCCTACTGCAAAGGTCTAAAAACCTCACTGCCACCCTTCTCTTTTTCTTTTATTCTTCTACCACTAAATATAGAGCTCCATTCATGTGCCCAGCACCGTCTGAGGCACCTGAAAGGTTTGTAGAAGAGGGCTTGCTGTAAAGGTTCACACTGCTTACCTTGGGGAGAGGTGAGCAAGATAAGAGGGTGTGGAGTGTCTGAGGCCTCAGTTCAACCCCCAGGTGTGCAACCTTTATACTCAGTTTCTTCATCCCTGAAATGGACCTTATGAAAATAACAAGCTCACAGGATTGTCATGATTCTTTGTTAATCCCTGTGCCTGGTAGATAGAAAAAAATTGATAAATATTGGCTATTAGTCATAACAATAAGTACAGGTTGCTTCTGTAATTTAAGCAAAACCAATACAAAGAATAAATATGTGGTCAAGCCATCAAGGATTTATCAAGTAGTCTGTTCCTTCTAACATCATAAAAAGGATTCACACTTCCAGAACTTTATATTCAATTTCTCTCAAAATTCTGGAGGGGAAGCTGGGTGCAGTGGTTATGCACCTGTAATCCCAGCTACTTGGGAGGCTGAGGCAGGAGGATCACTTGAAGCCAGGAGTTTGAGACCAGCCTGGGTTTATTTAAAGTAAGGAAGAAAGGAGAGAGAGAAAGAAAAAAAAAGAGACGAGAAGAGACAAGACAAGAAGAGAAAGAAAAGAAAAAAGAAAAGCAGAAAGAAAAAGAAAAGGAAAACAGAAGAAAGGAATGTTCTTTCTTTGGTTTTCTTGTTAAAAAGTGGTTAGTCTGAATCTAGTTGTGAGAAAATAGTAATATCAGACAAATCCAAATTTGGGGACATTTTACAAAATAACTGGCCAATACGCTTTGAAATTGTCAAGGTCATGAAAGACAAAGAAAGGCTGGGTAACTAACTGCCTTTCCAGATTAAAGAAAACTAAAGAAACATGACAAATGCAACCTGTGATCCTGAACTGGATCCTGGGGAATAACTATAAAGAACATTATTGGGACAATGAGCAAAATTTAAATATGGATGGTATATTAAATAAAACAATTGTTATTATTGCTAAAATTCCTGATTTTGACCTTTGTACTGAGATTATGAAGGAGAATGTCTTTTCTTAGGAAGCACATGGAAAAATGTTTAGGATAAAAGAGCACAGTGAGAGAAACTCTAAAATTATTTAGAAAAAAGGAAATATACATATTATTTATAATACCATACATTTGCACACAATATGTATGTATGGGTGTGTTTATATACACATACATAAAGGAGAACATGATATGGAAATACATGTATAAGCAAAGTATAACAACTGGTTATTCTGGCTGAAATATAGTATGAGTTCTTTAGTATTCTTGCAATTTATGTGAAAATTTGAAACTTTATCCAAAAAAAGTTTGAGGCTGTTGGTGACCATCAGAAGGTGACCTCCTGTTCCCAACCCCAAGTTCATTCTTTTTTTCAATCATACTTTCCACTGGCAAAAGTTATTCTGTACATTTAATAACAATACCTACTATTTGTTGTGTGCAAGACTCTTCTAAGTGCTTTAACTGTAAAATTTCCACGAATCCCTAGTGTTCCCATTTTACAGGTGAGGAACCAGACATAATTTGCTTAACTTGCCAACGTTACTCATGTGGTTTGTCTCCTTCAATGTCACCGAATCTCAACTAAGGCAGAGACTATGTTGTCCACTGTTCTTTTCCAAACCACTTAGAATGGTGCAGAGCACATTATAAGTGTTCAATACATATCTGTAGATTCACTTAACAAATATTGGGCATCCATTGCACATTAGTTTATAAAGCAGTGAAAAAACTATTCAAAAATCTGTGCTTAGAGTTTTACATTATGAATAACTTACATCCCCACATTCAATTAGCTTCCCTTTCTCTTTAATTTTGCACAATCATGCCTGAGGATTAAGCCCTATTCTATACATTTTGCAGAGGAAACAGGATCAAGGTGGGGCAATGATTTGCGCAAAATCACTGGGGAGAAGGGAAGGTCGGGATTCCAACTGCAAGATTCTCACGCCCGAGCTACGAATCAAACAAATCAAGTCAATCACCCAATCAGTATTTATTGAGCGCCTGCTGCTTGCAGTTAGTCTTCACGCAGGTCGGGCGAGGAGAGGTCGCGGTGCACAGGCGGCTCAGAGACTACAAGGGCCCGGCGGATCACGGGAATTTGGCGCCTATTTTTTGTTGGTTGAACGTTCTCGCCGGTGATTGGGCCCCGGCGCGGCGTGCCGGTGCGGCCGGCTGCGACTGCTCAGCCGACCTTGGCAGTACTCGGGAGGCTCAGAACTCGGCTGGCCTCCCGGGGGATGGGCCACCAGGAGTCTCCACTGGCCCGAGAGCCGGCGGGAGGTGCGGCTTATATAAAGAGGTTATGTAAAGGACTCAGCTGGCGCGAACACGTGGAAAGCCACGGGAGCCTGGAGGCCTGGGCCTCCCCCGTGAGCGCCGCTGCCACTACTGGTGCGGCAGCGTTACCCGTCGCACGTCCGAGCCGGACCACTGCCTCCCGCGCCGCTCGAACCCGGGGGCAACTCCGTCCCGGAACGGACCATCCCCAGGCAGGGGCTTCAAGGGGGAAACGGACCGCCCGGAAGTGGAGGTGCGCAGGCCAGGTAAGGGCGCAGTCCCAGTAGAGTCAAGCGCGGAAACTAAGTTATCTTTGCTGCTTCGGCGTTTAGGGAAGGGCATTCGGGTGCTCGGCTTCTCGCTGTCAGAGAAACTGAACGTTTAAGCCAATCCCCTCTACCCGCGGTCCTTGGGGACTTGGGCCAGTCTCCTGAGCTCCGTTAGGGCTCAATTCAATGGACTGTTTACACTTGGGAGAATACAAGGCGGGATGTAGGGAGGGGGATCTCGGAGGGTTTCAGGCAGGAAAAAAAGATTTCAACAGTCCAAATCGTTCCTTAAGGCAATTTTTGGAAATCATCAAGGTGCCAATTCTTGTTTTTACTATTGCTACATGATAAACTAACGGAGAAATCGGAGAGTTTCAGCTTTTTCTTCCGGTTCCCCCTCTGAGCCACTGGCCAGTGGTTTCGTCTTTCCCGCTTTCTCCTCCCCTCCCCCGTTCAATCAGCGGCGGTGGCTTCCGTCTTAAAGGGGCCGCGGCGGACGGAGGAGGAGGAGGTGGGACGCTCTGCGGCCTGCGCTCCTTTCCTCCCCGCTTCGGCCTGGTCGTTTAACCGATTCTTTCGTTCGCAGGTCACAATCCAAGGTCCCGTTCCTCCGCGTCCCGGGGTCGGACGAAGGGATGAGGCAGGGGGGAGCCGGGCAGCGCCGTTGCTGCTCCCCCCGCTGCCTGCAGCCATGGAAACGGGGAAGGACGGCGCCCGCAGAGGTACACAAAGCCCAGAGCGGAAAAGGCGAAGCCCAGTGCCGCGGGCGCCCAGCGCGAAGCTGAGGCCGGCGGCGGCCCAGGCCATGGATCCAGTGGAGGCCGAGGCCCCGGGCGAGGCCTACCTGGCGCGGCGGCGGCCAGAAGGGGGTGGCGGTTCTTCGCGGCCGCGCTACAGCCTGTTGGCGGAGATCGGGCGCGGCAGCTACGGCGTGGTTTACGAGGCAGTCGCCGGGCGCAGCGGGGCCCGGGTGGCCGTCAAGAAGATCCGCTGCGACGCTCCTGAGAACGTGGAGCTGGCGCTGGCTGAATTCTGGGCCCTGACCAGTCTCAAGCGGCGCCACCAGAACGTTGTGCAGTTTGAAGAGTGCGTCCTGCAGCGCAACGGGCTAGCCCAGCGCATGAGTCACGGCAACAAGAACTCACAGCTTTACCTGCGCCTGGTGGAGACCTCCCTCAAAGGTAGGACACCTTGGGCCATCCTGCCCACCCAGGGCCGGACCTTCTCCCCCTCTGCATGGCTCGGTTCAAACTGTCCCGGGTATCCCTAGGCCTTGGTCCTGGTCCTGCTCCTGTCACCGTGGGCTCATGCATTCCGGGCCTCACTCTCTTCTCAGTGTCCAGGGTCAGCTTCTGGCCCAAAAGCTGGCTGGATTTTTCATAACTGGGTTTTTCACAAGAACCCATTTAAGCGCTCGATAAATGTGAGTCGTTGATTAAACGTCTAGCACTTTCAAGATTTGATTGAGAAGTAGAGGTGGCTGGGGTCAGAGTTGGTGGCAGAGTTGCAGAACCCTCTCACTATGTAGTGCCTCATCCTTTTTCCATCCCAAACTGAAAAAACTTTAATGAACCTATCCACACTCTTTTCTCTCTCTGGTTCCAAGTTTCCTGATATCCTCCCATCTCCTCCTCCCAAACTTTTGCTTATTATCCTGCCTTTTCCTCTGAGACTGCTCCCTCCAGCCCTTCATCCCAGGCAATCAAGCAAAACTATGGTTTTTCTGCGTTGGTCCTCTGAGGCATGCAGGCTAATAACCCCCACAGGTGGGCCCATAGCTGTCACATAACAAATCCTCTAACATCTTTTCCCTTCATTTTATATTTTAGTCTTTTTCTTGATCTCTGAGCCTGGGTGGGAAGTGGTTTTACTTATAAAGAAAATGGGGGTCACTGAGGCCCAGGTCTTGCAGTCCTGAAAGAACTACTCCTGGTTTCTGGGTTTTAACTACAGTTAGAGAATATGCTCATCTTAAGTACTTAGTACTCATAAGCCTTGTTCAGATTGCAAGGTAGCAGGGGATCTGATCAGAGAGGAGAAAGGCAGTGGACTAGGAAAATCTGAGAAGACTTCCCAAGGCAGGAGATTCCAGGGGAAAGGTTACTAATCTGAGCCCCAGCTATGGTCTGAGTTCTGACATGATTTTAGGTAACAACTTTAAAAGTAGCTTCTTGCCCCTTTCTATAAATAGAGAAACTAAAGCTTACAAGTGAACAACTAATAACTTGATTAAGGTTAATCCACTTGAAAGGAGAGGACCGTCCTCCTTATTTCCTTATACTTATCATAGCTTAAGTGCTGTGAATCAGGATCTGTCTCAATTGAAGGGCTAGATCCTTTCAAAGTTAATTCTGTCCTCCTTAACCTTTAAGAATAGGTTAAGATTTTGGGTGGGGTTGGAGAGGTTGGTTTTCTAAAATCTTGTTTGGAGCTTTTGTGCAACTTTAACCACAGGCCTATCCTAACAGAACTCCTTATCTCATTTCAAGTCCCTTATTTGACTAGTGGTTTGGGAGACGTGATCAATATCACCTAGGGTCCTTTTTAAGACAAAGTACTCTCTTCTCAAGTGGAATATTTTTGTTTCCCAGGAGATTTTGGAGTTTTTTGATCTTTAAAATAAACTTTTCTATAGGGCAGTGCCTGTGGCTCAAAGGAGTGGGGCGTTGGCCCTATATGCCCAAGGTAGCGGGTTCAAACCCAGACCTGGCCAAAAACTGCAAATAAAAACCTTTTTCTATAAGAAATGGGGTCTCTTATGTTGCTCAGACTTATCTCCAACTCATGGGCTAAACCTCTCCTACCTCAACTTCTCAAGTAGCAGGGATTAAGACTTCTACCACTGAACCAGGAGATTCTTTCCCCTAACCTGTATTCTGGGAGCTGATCACTTATTTTGAAATACTTTTATTTTCAGACTTTCTCCTGCTGTATGGTTAGTGAATGGTCTGGATTTGCAGCACTGCCTTGGGATGTAGGAACTTGACTTTGCCAAATGCTTTATATCTCTCCTTAGTTCATTGATGCCAGTCTTGAAACTTCAACCTCAGTTTGAAGCCCTTGCATGCTCCCCCAACATAAATACTATTTAGACTTCCCTCACTTGTAGAACTTGTTAAAACTTAAAAGGCAGCATAACATAGTGATTAATACTATGGACTTTAGGGTTAGATTAACATAAAGTCCTGGCTTATCCAAGGACTGACTACGCAAGACCTGGGACAAGTTGTAAAACTTGTGAGGAGCATTCCTTTAGATGAGGTACCTATGGCATAGGGCCGCTGTGCAGACTGAGGGTGTTCGATAAGTGCTCCAGATACGGAGGAATTCACCGCTCAGTAAGTTCAGGCTGCCTTCTGTATCCTCTTCTACCATCATCTCCTTCAAGATTCACATAGTTCAGGTTTCCCAAACTTGTTTGACCATGGAACACACCTTATTTCCTGTGTTGTCAGTAATTCTAAATTGACAAAAACACTAGTATTTTTATGTTTCCTTTATAAGCTAAAATTGAGACCTAGAGAAATATTTTGCTTTAGACCACACATTTAATATTTCCCTTTCAATTGTTTATAGAGTCTTTAAAATATTTGAGTCTCTACAATGTTCTGGCTCTCAGGTAGAGCAGTGATGAAAATGTACATTGTCTCTATTTGTGAAAAGGACATTTAAGCTTACATATCATGTGTTAATTTAGCAAGTGGTAAATAGGCAGTTGGAATTTTTTGTTTGTTAATTTTACAGTGGAGAACAAAGACCCAAATTACTCCAGATTAAGTTTTTCTAACTCTACCTCCCAACATTTAGCAGTCTTGGTCTATCCCGGGGTCCTGTGCAGCACGCATTGTAGTGCCACCCAGTAAAGTAAGAGCTGGAAGGGATCGTAGGCCATAACCTGGTTCAGCCCTCATTAAACAGAAAAGCCCTTTGCAGTCACTCTTGGCCTGGTTGCCTACAACTTAGAATAATTTTGAAATAGACCAAAAAGTGTTAACCTGCCTCATTCTCAACTTCACCCAAAGCCAAGTCCATACTGTGGTATTTGGAGGGAAAGGAGGGGAAAAAAAAACCCAAACAAATTATTCCTTGCCCCAAAGGAACTTACATTTGAAAAGATTGAGGCCTGGTGGAGGACTTAAATGCTTTCCAGGTCACTAGAGGAAATGGCAAATTGGCTCATTAACAAGGGCTTTGTACAGAATTAAGAGAGAATGGGGAGTCAGCCTAGAAGGTGGGCTTGAAAAATGTTTGCCTAAGACCTTGTTGGATAGGCAAGGAAGAAACAGAATGAATCTCTTTCACTATTGAGTCAGTAGAATTTTCCTCCTTCAGTTTCAGCTTCTTGGTGAATACACATAAGGCATTTCCACAGTCTCAAATTATTCAGTGTATAAAAATACCAATATCAAAAGAAACGAATGGAATGCTGTCCTTGGTCTTGCCCGTGTTCTTTGATAAACTTCTATGCCTTGTGTCTTTGCTTTCTGAGCATGTAGCCAGCAAGTCCTATCCAGGAAACATCATAAAGAGTCTCAGAAGCTATAGGGGTTAGAAGAGGTCTTAGGTGTCTGATCTGGTCTCTGTTTCACAAAAAAGAAAACCGAAGCCAAGAAAAGGAACAGGACTTGTCTGAAATGAGGAATGAGTTAGTGGCAGCACTCAAATCAGCCTCCCCGTCTTTTCTAATCCAGATTAACAGTCCTGTAAATTACTTGGTGGTTGGGTTGGTGCCTGTGTTTGTAATTGCTTAACTTTGAAGTATTTTTCACATAAAAAGTAGCGAAGGCATCAGTGGTTTGCTTTAGGCCTCTTGTTTTCCATTGCTAAAGGACCCTGCCTTGAACGCACCTAAAACAAAGTTCAAGATCCTGCTGCTTAGACAGCAGACAAGCCTGATGCATTGTCAAACTCAGAAATCTGTATTGCTTTCTCTAATGCATGCACTGATCCTTCTAAGAAACAGCAAGCAAAGACAAGTCCAGGGCAAACTCTCTTAAAACTGAATAATTCTACTTTGGAAAAGCTGGAGTCTAGCTTACCCTCAACTTGGTAAGACACTACTAGTCTTGCTTTACCAATTGATATTTACTGAACTCAAGATGCCTTTATGGGGCTTGAGATGGCTGGGAAGCTAAACCTTGCCAGCACACCAAGTGGCTGCTGTGAGCCCAGGGTATTGCATTTGTTTCCTTCATGAGGTGTGCGGAGGACACATGCCCAAATGAACACAACGGAAGGTTATAAGTGGCAGCATCCTAGAAAACAGTTTCTCTCTGGGAGTTGAGTTAGAGGCATTGGGGAGCAGAGAAAGGAAGTAGCTGAAGGAGGAATGAGTGTTGGGGGACCAGGGACTTAGCAGTAGATTAGTTGTCAGCCTGCAGACTCCCATGGAAAATAGCTAAGCAGATAACCAGGTCAGGGTACAAGCCCAGGCATTCGAACTTGAATATGCTGTCTTACTGTGGGGACAAGTGGCTTAAGTTCTGTGTTCTTCTATTTTTCTTGGTTGTAAATGGACATACGTTTTACTTAGAAACTAGTGACTACTATTTATTGTTCATTGTGTATTCAGTGCTTGTGGCAATGCTGTTTCTGCTGGTGCCTTGTGTTGGTCGCTTGTGCAGGGACTCTACTTGCTTTCTGCTCTGCTCTTGAATGTTTAGGCAATAGCCATGCAGATTTCTTTCTTGGTCTTGACTGCCCTGTTATCTTCTGTGTGCATTGGGGGCTTTTAGATATCAGCCCAAGAGACAGAAACGTCCCTCCTTAACTGAGAGCCTTGGTTGATTAGAGTTGCATTGGATAAGGCTTTTTATAGTATAAACTCTCAAGGAAACCTTGGCTTCCTTAGATACCTCCAATTCAGCCTTTGGTGGTATCCTTAGGGCTAGGAACCTTAGTCCTACTCACAAATCCTGGATCGTGACCCAGTTGTCTTTAATTAATTTATGTACTCTGCATGCCTTACCACTACTTTCCCTGTTCTTTTTTTTTTTTTTATCTCTCTAGCTCATGGTTCTTACCTTGATTTATTTTAATCTTGATTTATTTCTCCCCATTACGGAATGCCTGTTACGTTACATGTGTGGTGTGCTCTGAGGAACCTGGAGGCTTGATGTCATTCCACCCTGAGTGTCCAGTCTGTTTAACTTCATTACAGCCTTTAAGAGGTGCTCTAGGGCACCCACCCGCCAGAAATTAGACTGTGTTTGGGGGAAGGAAGGATGAGTTGTAAAAGGGTAAATCAGGAAAAAACCTCTGGCAAGAGCTGAAGCTTAGGTATGTGGCAAAGCCTATTGCATGTGGAGACAGATGATCGAGCCCCGACTGCCATGGGTTAGGGTCACTCCCTCTTTGCCTGACTGGTGGAATCCACATTTTAACAAGATCCCTGTAATGTTCCTAGTAGTAATAAGCAAGCCTTTTGTAGTATTATCCTATTCATTCTCATTTAATCTTCTCTATGAAATTGTCTTTTTATTTTATTTTGAGACAGTCTGACTCTGTTGCCCAGGCTAGAGTGCCATGGCATCAGTCTAGCTCATAGCAACTTCAGACTCCTGCATTTAAGTAATATCCTCCATTCTCAGCCTCCAGAATAGTTGGGACTACAGGCACCCACTACAATGTGCAGCTAATTTTTTCTGTTTTTTTTTTGTTTGTTTTTTTTTTTTTAGTAGAGAGAGGATCTGGCTCTTTGGTTGAGGTCAGAAGTTTGTGACTAACCTATCCTCCACCACACCTGGCCTGAAATTGTTGATTTTTTAGCTTGGCTCAAGAAAATCAATGTCAAGTAGCTTGTCAAGTATGACACTAGTGACCATTTGGGGTCTAAGATTTATGTGTAGATGTTCTGATTTCCATGTACTTGACAGGCTGCCTTATGACTGTTGGGTGACTGCCAGCAGTGTCCAGACATGAACATGAACACTGGTGTCTGCTCTTGTGAGCATCATGCAAGGTGCTCCATATGTCACAATTAAGCCCTTAGAACAGCCCAGTGATGTAGGTGTTTCTTCTCAATTTATGGAAAAGGAAAGATTTTTGAGGTCTTAAGTTTGCCCAGGGTGATATGACCATGTAAGTTGTGGGGGCAGAAGGCTTGGCCCCAAGCCTGGCTGGTTCCACAGCCCTTGTCCTTTCTGTTAGGCCCATAGGTTCATTCTTCTCCTTTGTAGGACACTGTATCTTGCCCTGGCAGCCATCATAACAGGTGGTTAATCATAGAAGTACCGTGAACATACCCTGTGGTGTTGACGTGGTCATGGTATCTAGCTTCCTTATAGTGACATGACACTGCCTAAAATCATTGAGCATGGGGCCACGTGCTCATCTTTGTGGCGAAGACATGCCAGGATGAATACTTGTCATCAGCCTTTCAGGACTGAACTCTTTAAAGAAAATATTTTAATGTTTAATATTAATTAAAATATTAAAATGTTTAACTCTTTAAAGAAAATATTTTAATGTTTAATATCGATTTGAAGACATACCATTTATGTAAGCCATACAGGCTGCTGACAGCACTCTGACATACCACTAAGTCAACTTCAGATTTCGGAAACGTTAATGGATGACAGAGCATAACTTTGACAATCAATGAAACAAGTTCCCTCTGCAGGCATGAGAGGTCAGAGATGAGACAAGAGACAGACTAACAGCCGACTGATTAATCAGGAGGTTCTGAAACCCAGAGAAAGTGAGGGCTGGTAAGAGAGGTGAGCAGGAGAGGTAGGGATGAGAGAATGGTCTAAGGTTGAAGATCAACAGAATTTAGTAACTTGTCATAAGATGAAAAGATACAGAGCATTCTACCCCATCTCTCAAATACCCACAACTAGTATTCATACAGCATAATAATAAAAGTGAAGGATTGGAAATAACTCTCCAAGAACAGGTAGCTATTAATTATGGTACTACCAATTGGTTAAATGCTTTGAAGGGTCAACAAAAATGTACTTAAAAAGCCAAGAAAAGATCACATAACATGTTATGAGCATATTTTAACATGAAGAGGGGAAAAAAGGCAGAATATAAAATTATAAAGTTATGTTTAAGAAAAAAGATTAGGAGAACCTGGAAAAATGAAGTTTGGATAAGTTGTGACTATGGCCTTCCCTGTTTCCCTGTGTGCCCACCCTGTGCATCCTGGGAGATGCAGCTCAGGGTCTCTCTCACAGCCCAGCTTCTTTCCCCCACCCGTCGGCTAGAGCTGGGCCCTCTTCCTTTTTCTTGTACCTGTCATGTTCTGCTTCTGATTACCAGATGCCTTTGTTAGGGCAGGGACTGGCTCTCAAGTCAGCTCATCTCTGATGTCTAACAAGCACTGTGTGTTCTGGAAATGTTTGAATGGAATTGACTGGAACCTGGAAATCTAACTTCTGGAAGCAGCTTGGGAATAGGCTTGTGCAATCAGGTATTTTGTATCTCTTTCCAGGAGGTGCCCGCCCTTCCAGAGCTCACACTGACTTGGCCTTCTGTGGAGCCTGCTGCAGCCAGGCTTCTCAGTGGAGCAGGCTGTGTTTTATTGGAGACTGTAACACTGCTAATTACCATGAGTGATGAGATACAATACACCTGCTTGGTTTTGTTCTTGGTGCTTGTCTTGGGTTTATTTAGTACCCGTCTCCCTGTGAACTATGGCATAGAATGATTGGAAATCCTTAATTATTTTGTGGTCACCTGGCTATCAAACTTGAGAGGAAGGTAGTGAAACCATCCTGGTAGTGGGCCTTCCTCTCCTTAAAGTACATGTTGTCAGCCTTCTGTGAACTGGGGGACAGTGTTGTCGATGGAAGAACGTGTCCTGAGGGTTCATGTCCCGCTCACCTACTTGAGGCAGCGCTTTTGGGCTTTCTCAGCCTTGGTTTCCCCACCTGTGAAAATGGAGTGCAGGAAGACAAGACTGTTAACATCATGAGCTTTTAAAATCCAGGCACTCTGGCAGTCCTTGAGTTACAAACTTCAACTTACATACAACTCAAGCTTATGAACAGAGGCTACTACAGGTGATAGGTAAATATACCTGTTCCAACTTACATACAGATTCAATCTGTAGAACCTATCTTGTTTATAACCTGGGAACTGGCAGGAGTGCCTGAAACCCAGTGGTTCCTCAAAGGTTAATTTACCTCAAATGCTTATCTCCAAATACACTGTTTTCTCCCTCTCTGTGAAGAAAGGTACATTTTTAACTCTTAATCTTATATGGCTGTCAGATTATACCAGACAAGGGAATTATAAAACTTAACGTAAATTTTGTTTCTGTCAGCTAAAAAAACTAAGTTTCATGTGGGGATTTTAGGAGTTGTTACATGTGTCTTTTCTAGTTATACATCCTGAAACTGGGGAAATAACCATAGGGTGGGTTGGGGACCCACTGGGCCTACTGGGAAGGGCCTGAGCTGAAACTCCATTGATCACCTGACCTTCACCAGCCCCTACTCTTGACTGGACTGGTGGACCACAGTGACATTTTGGGTCTTAAGCAGTCAGTGTCATTTTGGAACTAGTGTTCAGTAATCCCCAGAGTTAGACCATTTTTCCTTCCCCAGTGCACAGTCCTACTGGGGAGGCTGGAAGACTAAGAAATCTACCCTCCCCCTTCCCCCCATCAAAACATTTGCAAAATGTGCCAGCATTTTTTTAAGTTAAATAGAAAAGTTAAGCCATGTATTGCTAACCAGAATATCTGGTATAATTTAATAAAAGCTTAATAAAATTAATTTTAATTTTAATTAAAAATAATTAATAAAATTTAATAAAAGCTAAAATAAAAATATAAAAGCATTGGTGAGTCAGATGAAGGAAATTATCTGTGAAATCAGGCATTTGTAAAGTTCAGGGTGTTCCAAAGGTCGCCATTCATGGGCGAAATTAACACTCTTCATATTTATTTCATATTTTTTATATCAACACATAGAGAAATATTTTGTAAATGTAATTTCCCACTTTCCATATGTATATTGACCTTTGGAACACCCTGTAGATTGACATTCTAGCTGGCCTTAAGGTGTACATTTTGTTAAACCTATAGGAATGGGAATGTCATCTTTTTAGTTAATGGGATTACCCCAAATAAGAGTGGTCTGGTCTAGCTAGAACTGGATTTTAGCTGTTACAGTCTAAGAAATATGTCTGACATGGAATAATTCCTTTTCATTTTCTGATCTAGATTTTGTCTTTTGCCTGACATGTGAGAACTTTATTCTGTGGCCTACAGCACTGGGATTACTGAAATCCCCAAGTTCTAAGGACTTGGTTGGTATTTCTTGAGAAGGATGATGGTAGTGTTGGTCAATGGGTTATTTTCCCAAATGTCTTCTCTGCAAAATGTAGCTGGTACCTGTGACTTAATTCACAGCAGTCATGTGGTATTGATGCCATTTTCTCGTTTATAGATGAGACTGAGGTACAGTCGGGATCACCTGAGATTCTAGCCGTCTTCTCTGTCACACCTTGACCTCACCATGTCTTCCTTTGAACTGAGTTCATCCAGTGAACAGCGGGCAGAGTTGGGGTTTATACCCAGGCTCCTTGCTTTGTATTTGCCTATCAACACATTGGTCTTTGCTCTTACTTTCCCTGGTGCCTGCCTGAAGTGAAGGATGGGAGTTCTAATGTGTCTCTTCTGTTGCCTCAGGAGGCGCTGGTGAAAACACATGCTCCTGGAATAAGCCCAGGGGCTTGGTCTGCGCACAGAAGTACTTTCGTCTCTGAGACAAGTCACTACATCCCCATTTTCCTTTCTGTCATGGTTGCTGATGCTGTGTCTGACTCTGAGAAGACTTCTAGTTCAGTGTTTTCCTCTCAGCTAACGGCCCTTCCTTTAGCACCTCCTGAGCTTAGCTCCCTCCTCAGAGCAAGTTACTCACTCCAGGGGTCCCATCTCCTCCACCCACTCATTATTAATTTAGGACTTTTTAAAATCTTTTTCCTGGATTTTCATAACCTGGACTTACAGTCTGCTTTGCAGACTTTTCATTTTACTTTGAGTTGCCATAGTTACCAACTTTGTAAATAAAATAATCATTATTCTCCACCCTTTCTTCACCCACCAGAAATTTCACTGTTTTCTGCTGTGACCTTTGCGGAAGGAATTTGATGACTTTTTTAAATCTTCCCTTCTGGCTGTAGCGTCAGTAGACATTTCTTGCTCTCCTTTTTATGGCTTGTTAGTTCAGAGTCTAGATCGATTCAAACTTCAGGTTGCTGCTTTATTTTGTAGCGTTTTTAGAGAACCTTAGTCCATCAGCTGGTGACCCAAAAAGGGGATTATGAGAGGGGAAACAACTGATTAAAAAAAGAACAAAACCATCTGCCCTAAACTGGTTCTACCTGTATTACTTTGATTGTGAGTAATATAAACAAATTATATAATTACAGGGGAAGTGAGGTCTGTCAGATTGTGGTCAAAAACCCAAAGCTTCTGTCTTATGCATCAAATCATCTTGGATTAACCTAGAACTCCTGAGCCTCTGGCTTTGGTAGACTGTGTGCCTGCGTGGTTTCAGGGCTGTTTGGGTTAGTGGGGTATCATCCAGATCTGCAGGTTCTCCTTATCAGAAAGTAGATGACTAGTAAAGGAAGCTCTTAGGAGGTGCAGTGAGAATGGAGTGAGAATGGATGTACTATATGGAGGCCAGAGGACTTGTTTTCAGGTCCTGGCTTAGTTATAAATGATCTATGTGACCACACAGGGCAAGTTCCTTCACTTGCAAGCCCAGCCCCTCACAAAATAAAACATCTCTCTACTTAGACTTAGCTTTGGAGGCAGAGGTAGTCATCAAGTAACTTCTACGTAAGGGCCCACTGTGCCATCAGTTGCATTGTTAAAAATACCAGTGTTTGCTGGAAGATGGTCGTCACCAGCTTTCCTGAAGTTTCAGGTTCACACAAGTTAATTTCAACCTTATGCATTTACTTCAGACTCCACTATTCTGCCAGACTTGCTACTCACACCTTTCTGGTCTGTTGGCCCTGTGTTCATCATCCATTCCGTCTCTCAGCCCAGAACTCCCTTTTTGCTTCCCTCTGCTGACCTATTGCCTGTCCTTTAGAGGACATTGCAAGTTCCGTCCCTTCTGACTTTTTCAGGTCTGGTGATTCTTGCCCACCCTTCGTTTAGAGAAGTTGACCTCGAGGCACATGTCTGACTTCTGCTGGTTACTGCTATAGATCTGTCATCTCCTTGAAACTGAGTTTTATGGAGATAGGACATGTAATGTAACTATGCTAGGCATGTGGTAAGCTTGCAGAAAACATTAATGGGTTGGAACGTGTCTCTGAAATACACAGAATTGTAGTGCCATTCCAGGTGCATTAATAAGATTGTTATATAAGTCAGGGAAAATGAGAGGCGCTGTTTGCCTGGCATGGAGTAATGATGATAATAGACGCAGCAGACATTTGGTGGTCCTCTCACATGCTTTTTTGTGTCTCAGCCCTGGGAGGTATGAGTGGCCTGCTGCTGCCTGTTTGGAAACAGTATAATAAAACAAAATGCTTCAGTCAACCTCTGGATCTGAGATTCCACCTGGGCCTCTGAATTCCCCACCCCAGTGCTTGACACTAGTCCCTGATGCCTGTGTCATTCCTTGACTTATCCTGTGAGTAGAAACAGGGCTTTAGGGCTGAATATATGGATCCTCTTGAAACAGTTGTTTGTCACATCTGTCACTCACTATAATATAGTGCATCCCTTTAATCTAAAAGTGCTGTGAAGATGTCCCTGACACTCAAGTTTTTATCTTCCTGTGCTTTAGGAGAAAGGATCCTGGGTTATGCTGAGGAGCCCTGCTATCTCTGGTTTGTCATGGAGTTCTGTGAAGGTGGAGACCTGAATCAGTATGTCCTGTCCCGGAGGCCAGACCCAGCCACCAACAAAAGCTTCATGCTACAGCTCACGAGTGCCATTGCCTTCCTACACAAAAACCACATCGTGCACAGGGACCTAAAGCCAGACAACATCCTCATCACGGAGCGGTCTGGCACCCCCATCCTCAAGGTGGCTGACTTTGGACTAAGCAAGGTCTGTGCCGGCCTGGCACCCCGAGGCAAAGAAGGCAATCAAGACAACAAAAATGTGAATGTGAATAAGTACTGGCTGTCCTCCGCCTGCGGCTCAGACTTCTACATGGCTCCTGAAGTCTGGGAGGGACACTACACGGCCAAGGCAGACATTTTCGCCTTGGGCATTATCATCTGGGCAATGATAGAAAGAATCACTTTTATTGACTCTGAGACCAAGAAGGAGCTCCTGGGGACCTATATTAAACAGGGGACTGAGATCGTCCCTGTTGGTGAGGCGCTGCTAGAAAACCCAAAGATGGAGTTGCACATCCCCCAGAAACGCAGGACTTCCATGTCTGAGGGGATCAAGCAGCTCTTGAAAGACATGTTAGCTGCTAACCCACAGGACCGGCCTGATGCCTTTGAACTTGAAACCAGAATGGACCAGGTCACATGTGCTGCTTAAAATTCAGGGCTAAGCATCTTGGGTGTTTTTAAACTAGGTGAGTGCTCTCTTTTTGTTCTGCACACACACTTGCTGGACTAGGTTCCTCATCCTGGGCCCTGGGGTGAGCTGTGGAGTTGAGTGGACATGTAGGGTTGAAGAAAAGTAGGTGCTTATCATCCAAGATCCCCCTGACCACCAAGTCTTGGTAAGGAGATACATGAGGTTATCATTTGAGTACAAGTTGGAAGGTCTAGAGAATTCTTCTGAAAGGACATTGCATTTGAGCTGAATCTCTTTAAGTTTTTCAGACATGCCTTTTCTCAAGTCATAAAGATTTATTATAGAAAATCTGCAAAATGGGTACAGTTTTTCAGAGAATGAACACTGTCTCAGTTCTACACAGTTTAGATCTCGCTATATTAGGTGGACTTTTGTTTCATGCTCTTTTTTACTCAATGCTAAGTGGAGCGTTCCCCATGTGGCACTTAGAGAATATGGCTTTTAGTGGTTACGTGACACTGTTTTATGTACCATAATGTAGCCATTCTCTGAAACATCAGACTGCACTGTAAAGGATGTGTGGACAAATCTTATATGAAGGTCTTTGCTAATTTAACAGATTTATTGTAGCTTTTATTTGTCAAGTACACTCACATGCCACATAATGTTTAGCTCAATGATGTTGCATGATAGTGCTCCCATAAAACTAGTGGAGCTGAAAAGTTCCTGTTGTGCAGTGACATCATAGCCATTGTAATTTCATTTCACAATGCATTACCTTTTCTGTGTTTAGACATGAAAATATCAGTGTGTTATGTTGCATATAGTTCTCAGTATAACATGCTATATAGGCTAATCGCCGAGGAGCAGTGGGCTATGTCATATAGCTTAGGTATATTGTAGGCTATACCCTCTTGGTTTGTAAAAGTACATTCTATAGTGTTTGCACAACTATAAAATAACCTAAAAGCATTGCTTAGAAGATATCCTCCCTCGTTGAGTGACAAGTGACTGTACTGTGCTAGCTTCTAGCGTAATATAAGCAAAATCATTTTCATGAATTCTGCAGCTTAATTAGAGATGTGTTCAACAGTAGTTATCATAGTTGTTTTACAGTGGAGAAGGTTATTGAGGCAAATTAACCTTTCAGTTGTTGGTGCCCAGAGTCAAGAATAGGGAACTGAGGTAGACAGGAGCATCCCGGGCAGAAGGCTTAGCCTCTGCAAAGGACCTGAGCCCAGAGGGACCCTGGCACATTTGAGACTGGACCAGAGTGAGTTGGTAAGGAGTACAAGTATATAGACATGTGGAGATCAGAGAGGGCAGCCTGCCAGGAAAGGGAGCAGTGGGGATGGAAGTTGAGGAAGACCCAAAAGTGTGTACCAGGAACAGCTGGGGCATTCAGTTGAACCAGAGTTTGAGGTGTGAATAATGGAAGGGAAATGAGAAATTGACCACATATGCTAGGTATTTACACATGTGCCATTTCATTTCACCGTTATAATGGAGATAAGTAATTTACCCCAGACCCTCCTAAGTAAGGTCAGGTGTATCTTACTTAGGCAACCCCCCATATACACATGCACTGTGCTTTCCCTTGATGTCAAAATGGCAGCTAGAAACAAACTACTGTTGTATTTCATGGAAGCTTTGAGGTGAGCTGATGGTCACCTCACCTCAGGGGAGGAGCCTCAGAACCTACTGGACACAGGGCCTTCTGTTACCCGGGTGGGTTCTTCCTCCCTTTTCCCTGCATCTCCCTCATTTCTAGGGGGAGCTGGTTCTGACTGGCTTAAGCCTAGCTTCGCATGTCTCAGTTGAATATATTTCTGGAGCGAGTCAGCAATTTAGTTCTTCATTGCACAAACATCGAGTGCCTTCCAGGGCCCAGGCCAATTTGTCTTGCACCCAGTGGGGAAGAGAACAGCATTCCCCCAAAGCTTGGTTTGGGGTAGTACCATGTTAGAAACCAAAAGGACTGGCTGGACGGTGTTTTAATTGTATTTCGTGTGTCACTTCTCATTTCCATCTCATCTTTTCTGCTTTTGAAAGACCTTAGAATTCAAGTTTTCTCTGGCATAAGAAGATTGTCATTGGAAGAGGAACCTAAATTTGGGTTGTCACAACTAATTGAGATCAAAGCTCTCATTTGGACGTCCATACTTGGGATTTGTGCTGTTTGGCAAGGCAAAGTTTTAGGTAAATAGGAGTCCAGTGATTCCTTCATCTAGAAGTAGGTAACCTTGTGAAGAGGAGGAAAGATTATGAATGGAGTTACTGGTAAGTGTCCCAGGCTGCTTGGTTAATTCATTCTGTGCCTCCGACAGCTAATGAGTACAGTAGAGGTGGTACCAGTTTGGCTGTAGCCTATTCTGCCCTGTCCTAGTGAGTACTTAAAATTGTGGGCCTGGGTCCAAGTCTATGAGCAAAACTAAACCTATGGTGCCAAAGCTTCAAATCAGTTGTGTCATAGATGAGCTGTATCTGGATGGTCAGAGCTTGAGTTGGGAAGAATGTTGACTCCAACCTAATTCCATTTGTTTATTCCCCATATTTACTGGGAAACTAATTGGCAGGTACTATCATAGATACAGATGATACATTAGTGAACAAAACAGTTTCGGAGTGTGGAGCTTAGCATTCCATTGGAAAGACAGACAGTAAACATGAGTAATATTAGAAAGCACCAATTTGGGGGGCTAGAGAAGTTGAGCAGGACAAGGGTAAGGGAGATCTGAATGTTGGGAGGGTGGGGCATGGAGTGTGGTATTGTGCTGGATGGAAGGGATCAGGGTGGGTCTCTTGGAGATACTGACCTTGCTGCAAAGGTTAGAAGTTGAGTCCTGGGGATTTCTGGGGAAAGAGCATTCCAGACAGAAGTAATGGTATAACAGCCTGAAAACTGGACAGAGCGAGCAGGGAGAAGCACATAGAGGCTTGAGGGTAAGTAGGAGCCAAGTAGGTAAGCTTTTGACTTTATTTTTAAGTGAGCTAGAAAGCCATTGGTGTGTGTTCAGCTGTGGTATCTCTTCATTCTAAAGAGTCACTTTACCATCTTCCTAAAATAAACTGTAGGGGAGCAAGTTAGGAGATAAGATCAAAGATGACTGTAATCCAGGTGAAAGATGATGATGGCTAGAAACAGTGGAACAAGGAAGGTGATGGTTGGCTTTTGAGCGTATCTTGAAGTCAAGCCATCTGATTTCCTTCCGAATTGTGTGTGAGGTATGTGAGAAAGAAATTAATGATTCTAAGGTTTCGGCCTGAGCAATTGGAAGTTGTCATCGAGTAAGATGGGGAAGACTTTAGGAGGTATAGGCTTGGCTGGAGAACATAGGATTTTAGTCATCTGAAAGTTTGGTGTGCCTAGTTAATGTCCAAGTACAGATATAGAGTAGGCAGTTGGGGTTCAGAGGAAGGAGATTGCTAAGTACTGCAGTGGGTGCAGAGAGGGGGTCAGAGGACTTAGCTCTGGGTTGTCCAACACTGATGTTGAGAAGAAGCCAGAGATGGGAAAAGATGTCAAGCAGCTGTGACATTCTGCCTGCTGTTTGAGCGAGATGAATTGACTGCTGGACTTAGTGAACAGTCATGTTCATGGACAGTTTGGGTGGTGAACTGGGGTGGGGGGTGCCCTAACTGGAGTGGATTTGAGAGGCAAAGAAAAGATGAATTAGAGTAGACCCACAATTCTCAGTTTTTGGTCTGAAAGCCTCTTTACACTCTTGAAATTATAGACTCCAGAGCTTTTGGTTTGAATTATATCTGTATATCTGCAGTATTAAATATGAAAACAAATGTTTTGGGGGGTCCTTTCAAATGAGTGAATAAATAACAGTAAACCAGTTACATGTTATAAGTATCATATTTTATGTAATAACTAGTTTTTTTAAAAAAATTGAATAGCATGGCATTTTATGTTTGCAGAGCTCTTTAATGTTTTAATAGCCAGCTGGAGTCTTATTTGCTTCTGCATTATAATCTGGTACTGTATCACTCATCATGTAAATTCTGGAAAACTCCATTGTACAGTTATGAGAGAATGAAAGTGAAAAAAGATAACGTCCTTTTGGCATTATGAAAGAGTTTGGCTTCAGATTCTCAAATCAGATTACATTTTGTAGATGACTCTTTGCGAGGAACTTTGCTGTGAAGAGGAGCAGAAAAGGGGGCGATAGCTGGAGACCCAGAATGAAGGAGATTGCTTATTCAGGGTCCCAAATAAAGGAAAGGACAGAATCTGTCCATCCTGATTCCTAGCCCACTTTCGTGGCATAAAGTCCAGCCGCAGATAGTAAACACACGTGAGCACAGTACCAACATCATAAAGAAACACCTCAGTAATCTAGGTTTGTAGATTTCAGAGTAACATTTAAGTCAGGGCTAAGAGGTTTGGTTTTGCAAAAAATAAAAGGAAAAATACTTTGGGTTGCAAACTTGGGATATCCCTGAAAAGATAGTTGCCCTGATGGCGTAGTGGGAGTGCAGGGATTGAGTCCCATGTCTGCTTTACTGGCCATGTGGTCTTAGGCAAATTATTTTACCTGTCTGGGCCCCAGTTCTATTATCCATAAAATAGATACTTTTTATCTTCAACATACTTATCTTGTTGAGGTAGTTGGGGGAATCGGACAAGGTTGTGAAAGTGTGTTATATACATGGTCAAAATTACTTGGTATACAGTAGAATTTCAGATTCACAATGACCTAAAGTGGAGGTATTGTCTTCTGTTTCCCTCCAAAGACGGTGGTCTTTAGTAGCCTTGTTCCTAAATCAGAAGTTGCAGTCAGAAAATATATCAAGAAAAATATATCTGTTTTTAAAGGGTACTCAATGGTGGGTGTTAGTTCCCCCTTATTTGTCACTCTGGAAAGATACTGAATAATTTATGGTTCCAGCTAGCCACAAACTTTACCCCAGCAGGAAGCCAGCCAAACTGATGTCCTAGGTGCCACCGCCCGTGTGTTACCAAGGAGAGTGTTGTGGGATGAGGGAATCTGCATTGAGGGCCAAGTCTACTGTCTGATACACAAACCTCTGTTACTAGGGCCTTTTGAAGCCAAAACCCTTGAATGACGTCTTTTTGGAGTGGGCAGTTAAGGCCTGCTGAAGGAAATCAGATGTTGGTGTGACCTCAAGGGGTCACAGAAAATATTTTGTACTCCATAAGAGATATTGGTAGCTGTTTTGTTGAAGTAATAGATATTATTTGTCCCTGGGGTCCAAAAGATACAGCTCTAAGCTAACATGTTAGGTGACCTGGGTTGGTCCTTGACGTGGGCTGTAGGTTTTGCTTTGTTTTTTATTTAAGATTTTCCCCTTGGAGTCTCCTGACCTCTCGTGCATCCCTAATGCTCTTAACAGGGATTCATATTCCTGACAGACAACAGCATATCTTGCCTGTTGAAGTTGCAGAAGCCAATTCATTTACCAAATTGCTTCCTTTTGGCTGGGATTATACCCAGATTGTGTCACACTGTATATAGTAGTGTCAAGTTAATTAGTGATACTGAAAGGTGGAAGAGAAATGCTTAATTAATGTGGTTAGATTTAAACAGCAAAGCCTTCCAAACAGAGGCCCTGGGGAATAAATTAAGAAATGCTTTTAGGTGAGAAACTGGGACCCCAGGTCTAGATAGGTCTCCAGGTCCCTTCTGAGTGTGATTTCCTTGCCCAGCTGTCAGGATGGCCATGAATGAGCCCTTGCCTCACAGCTTCCCTGCGGGAGGTAGGAGCATGAGGCCGTGGATGGGACTTAGCTCCTGGGTGTGAAGACCCCACGCACCAGTAGTCTGGCCTCCTGAGTTGAAGAGTGTGGTGGGCTAATAGGCTGTGAAGAAGGGTGACAGCACCAAAATGAGCACAGATGATGATGGTGATGATTATTGGTTGTCCCTGGGCTAAATGCTGTATAACTGTTACTTTATTTAATTCTTTTCAAGTAAATTCCTATAGCTTGCAGAGCTAATAAGGGGCAAACCTTGGATTTGAACCCAGAACTAAGTCCATGGCTTTAACCAGTGTGGTGGATTGCTTCCGTGATTGAATCATCTATAAAATTAGAATATTTTGTAATTGAAGTCAACAAGTACTTGAGCCTAAACTTAGATGGGATTTCCTGCTCGCCTACCCCTGAGCATTCTGAGATGAGTGGCATGGACATGGCACAGCTGGCACTTGGTGGACTTCTAGAAGGAGGGAGGTCCTTTGCTACTTTGCAGAGTTCCGTGTGCTGAAAAGCAGCCAGGTGTAGACCAAAGGAAATATAAGCAAGAAAAGTTTCTATTAAGAAGTTGTAAAAAAAAAAAAAAAAAAAAAAAAAAAGTTGTAACGCCAAGGGGCTGAAGTCAGTGGTTTGGTTCTGTGCCTCAGAAGCCGATCCCAACTTTGGAGCCTTTAATTGCCAGGAAGGAAGATGGGAGAAAGGAAATGCTAACCAGTACCTTGAAGAGAGTTCTTAGATCCTAAAGAATGGGATTTTATTTAAAGCATAGAGATATTTGGGGTGGGGGTGGGGAGTGCATGTGTGTCTGTTGACTATCAGTTCCTAGCCTCTTTTTGGGTCACCCTGTCTCACCAGCACTTCACAGAACCTTCCTGACGGGGAAGGATTGGGAGTGAAGGTTCAGAATGTTTAGTTCTTTCCCCCCCAGGAAATCGAAGCTCAGCCTTCAGCTGTGAAGACCATGGTGGCTGTAGCTGCCCATACACAAAGAGACATGTCCCTTGGGGCCGGGTCTCTCCACTCGTGTTTTCTGAGGAGTTCTCCCCCCCAGGAGGGGAAGCTGGTATTTTCGTAAGGCCATGCAGCTCCCCGTGGCCTGCTGTTGCCATCTCTTGATTGTTTCTGCTGCATCAACAGCGGGAAGCTGAGCTGTCAGTTATGTAATGGGGCTGATGGCCCCTAGGGATAATCTGTCCCTTGTAGCTTTGCTGGACGAAAGCATCCATGAGGGGACAGGACTGCCTGGGGGCTATTGACGTCAAGGCCCAGTTGCTGCTCACATGTTCTTCCTCCCTGGCATTCTTGGCTCCACCTAACCTAGATAGTATCCCTTTGGGCAAATCAGTGGCTTCTGTGATCATCCAGCTGTGAGCAAAGCTGGCTGATAGTTCTGGGTCCTCCCAACTCCCATTTCCTCTTACCCTCGAGGACACAAAGACACTCCCACCAGCAGTAATAGCTTCTGGTTATCAAAACCTGCCTTGAGGGACCCTTTGACTTGTGCAGGGCAGAGACCTTTTTATCCCTACCCCTGAAGTAAGCCCTTTACGTATGTTATCCCTGTAAACCCCACATCTGTATGAGTATTCTGTTATTTGCCTTCATTTCTGCAGAAGAGGAAGCTGGAATCACTTTCCTAAGATTTTGAGAATCAGGGTTTGAAACAAGGTATACCTAGCTAGAAATTCTATTTTGAGGAAGTGGTGGCCCCTCAGATGTGAGTATCCAGGGCTGCCATGGGTGTCCTCTGCAGTGTGACCACGGATCTTAGCATGAGCATGCTGCAACATGGCCACTCCTTCAGGTGACATCAGCCTGCATGAGGCTTCCTTTTGTGTTACACTGATACAGCCCAAACACGGGCACAAAAGGTGAGGCTGGGATAGCGAGGTGCCTGTATAACCAACAGTGATGCAATAGGCAGAAGCCACACAGCAGAGGTAAAAATTACCAAAAGATTTCAAAGTGGGAGGCGCTGAGGGATGCTGTCAGCACAACAAGTGTCTGGCACCAGCTATGAGGAAAGGGCTGAGAGTAGCCCAAGGCATCCTAATTGTCCTTGAAGAAGTCAAGCCAAGTCAGACTTGGCAAGGATGCTTCGGGCATATAGCAGGCACTAGCCTGGTGGTGGTATTGATCATTTGTACCCCAATGTTGTCCCCATGACAAGACATGGACACTGGACACTGAATTGTAGGTTGTGGCCCACTAGAGCTATGAGAAGGCTGGAGAGTGCAGGGAAGCCTTCAAGGGGGTGTGTTGATTGGGGCTGGTTCTTGAAGGCTTTTTAGGGGTGCCTTGTAAAGAGGCTTTGTTAGCTGTTTAGTCCTCTCAACTGCAAGAGGAAATTCTAGCAGTGAAATCCCTAACAGGGCCCGGGGAGAGTGCCCAAGGTGTTCCGTCTTGATAACTAGGGCAGCAGCAAATGGCTCGCAGCCCTCTGTTCATTTCCACTAGTGAGTCCTCTGTGGCATTATGAAATCAGAGAATGGAGATCTCCTCCGGCATCTGCAGGATTCAGGAATGGCAGACCTTAAAACTGCCAACCAAGTTTAAAATAAATCAATACCATAAAACACTGCAATGAATTTCCCAACTTTAAAGGAATTTCACTTTCAGTTAGAGGTGCCAGGGGAAAGCTATAACTCAACCTGCATTGTACACAGGTCAGAATGCTGTATTTTGTTTCTTTGTTAAAGAAAGTGACGCCTAGGGACTTGGGAGGAATGGATTAGAGCCACCCAGGCATACACTGTAGGGCATAGTGAAGGAGATGAAAACACTGCAATTTTTCCAGGCTGCAAAAAGGGTCTTGACACGGAGTCTTGGGAGGCAGTCTTCTGAATGGTAACTTTGATTTTTTTCTGAATTTGGAGCGTGGTATTGTAGCAGTGATGGGAAGCAGGTTGGCTTTGGTATACATCACTTAGGTTTTGGTGTTGGTCATCTATTTTAATGGGAAAATCACAAAGATGATGTGAGTCAGTTGACTTATCCTGCATTTACTTCTGCCTTTTAGGGAAAAGGAAACCCTTAACCATGTGTAGCACCGCTTTGTTTTTTCTTTTCTGCTTTTTTCATATGTACCCATGACATGCCCTCCCAGAAAGCTGAAGTTTAGGGCAAATCTAAGGTGGCGTAACAGTTTAGTGTTGTCAGATCTTGGCAGATTGCATGGGCATTAACAGCACAGCCCAGCCTTATACCAGACAGAAAGAACTGAAGAAGACAGGACAGACTTCTCGGGAGGAAGTCACAAGTAAAGACTCATTTGTTGTTAGTAACCAGATTACATCTTGGACCTGATGAATGTTTGGAAGGAACCCTTGGTTTGCATGGAGCAGCAGAAATGAGTGTGAATATACCACACCCCAGACAAAACAGGCTGACTTTTACCTTTAAAAAATATAATAATGGGGGTTTAGGCCAAGTGCCTAAACCGAAATCTGATGTCACCACTGACATAGTCCAGGAGTCTTCTTCCTTTCCCTGCGCTCAGAGGGCCTGGGCCCCAATAAGTATAGGTAGAAAAGCCTCGAGAGAGCACATAGCTCCACGCTGCTCTGGAGTCCGTAGCAGGGCAGCGTCTGTGGCTAGAGTGCCAGATTCCTGCCTGCTCTCAGAATTGAGTTGGGACTGAGACCAGAGCCAGAGCCAGCTGAGATCTTCTGCAGCCTAATGACAAGACCCTGGGTGAAGTTTAAGTGTTGTTAGAAGATTGCTTCCATTTTATCAGTGGCAGGCACTGAGGATGTCATGAGTAGGAGTTTTCTACTTAAACGGAGTGTTTGTGCTGTGATTGTGAAAGTATCTTCAAGCTCTAGTCACAGCTCCCTGTAAATCCCACCCCCAACATACAGTAATTTCAGTGAGGAAAGAACCTCAGCCCCCTCCAGCAGCATCACCTGGGAACTTGCTAGAAATGTGTATTTCTGGTTCTACACTCCTGTCGCCTTTATCCCTGTTCTCTCAATCCTGCCATGTTCCTAGTTCCAGGGAAGTGGTTCTAGGACCCAGGACAACCAACTGGAGCTTGGACCCTCTTAGGGAACATATCTTTAGGATGATGTGAGGCCCTGTGGCCTCCTCTTCCAGGAGGAGAAATCATTTAACTTTTTCTTGGGCGTCCTTGGCCTGAAGAAATGGACTGAGTCATAACAATAGTGAATGTCTTAAGAGGATCTCAGGTGAACACTGTCAGGGTAATAATGGGATCCCTGTGAAGTCAGAATGGTAGGAAGGGAGCTCACCTGTACAAAAGGGGGGGTTTGAGGGCTATTTGGTGTAGGGACTAGGGACACCCTGTGACACGCATGTAGTCACTAAGTCCCTAAGTGGACTTCCTACACATGGCATTTAGTCTTGTCTAGAAAATGTCATTTCTCCCTCCCGTAGGCATGTGTTAAGCACCTGCTGGGAGCCTGGTTTGGGCCCTGGAGACGAGGATAATTCCTGACCTCAGTCCATTTAAACCTGAGGCATCTCTCTGAGCCTCAGAGTTGTCTTTTGTAAAGTGAGGATGCTAAACACTTACCCCATAGGCTTGTCATGAGGATTAAGTGGAACATTAACGTAAAGCTAGCTTGGTCCTGCTGTCCCTTCGCGCCAATTCTTGGCCAGGCTGGTTGCAGAGCTATAATTAGCATCTTGGAATGTGAGCAGGTTCACGTCCTTCCCACCCTGCCCCACCAATTAAAAAGGAAACTCACACCAGAGGGGGCCTATTAATTGGATTGCCCACGTTCCAGGCATTGTGCTTCTAAAGTATGGGTGCCACCCTTGAGGCGCTTACACCTCAGTTTGAGAGATATGTTCTACAAGAATACTGTAGATAGAGTTTCAGTTGTGTGTGGATAAAGAAAATAGCAGTCAGAGGGAGTCTTTCTGAGGAAGTAACACTAAAGCTGAGACCCGAAGGAAGAGGCACCTATCACGCAGAGGGGGAAAGAGGTATCCTTGAGAGGGAGCCACCAGGAGGAGAAGGGGGCCTGATCAGGCCCGGCCTGGCCTTGTAGGTCCTGTTGGATCATTGAATGGCATTCTTCACCATTAGTGTGCATGTGTAGGGGATCAATGGCTGCTGTGACAGGTAAATTGGAGGGAAGCAGGCATGGACACGTGGAGCCAGTTAGAAGGCTGTAGCTATCTGGGCCAAGGGGGATGGTAATTGGTGAGTGAATTCATGGTGCCTTGGAGGGTTTCTCAGAGGCTCTCAAATGGACTGAAGTAGGAAGGTGAGGAATAGGCTGCTCAGACATGACTCCATTGTCTGTGGCTTGAGTAACTGGGCAGTCTGGGCGGAGCCCATTAAGAGCTGGTGAACATTGCAGGAGAGGGTTTGGGGAATGTGAGGCTACGTAAGAGTCTCTTGGGTGTATGGGCACCAGACCATCCCCTCTCTTCCTGCATGGGTGTTTGTAGCAAGTTGTGTATGTTTGACAGGGTCTTCTTGGAGGACTATTACATCTCAATTTTGGTGTTGGGCAGAGAGGGCCCCTTAGACTCCAGGGCTGTGTTCCCAGCCTTTATTTGATGGCTGAGTCTCTCTGCGTTTCATTCTTCCCTTTCTAATCACCTTCCCATTAGGTGTCTGATGTGCCTGGCTTTTTATTCCTTACTTTATTTGCCTATGTACTCTGCTATAATTGTCTTGAGAACATGGCATTTTGGCGGGGGTGGGGGGTGGTATTGTTTTGCTTTTTAGCTGAAAACCCGTGCAGGGTCCTGTCACATGGGCAGCCTGGTGATTCTGTCATGGGGCAGCTTTCTAGTGCACATCTCTCTCTTTGTTTATTTATTTTTACTAGTTATATAACCTCAGGACCATGATTGCTGCTGTAAAATTGATGTTGAGAACTACTTTAATTTGTAAATTGAGGAATACTTTCTATTTTGGGTTAAGAAAAGTACTACAGGGAATGGAGGCGGGGGAGGTCTCTGGTCTCAATTGCTTTCAGGCTTCTAAATGCAAGTACCAGAAGCTGAGGGATGGGGTGGCCCCTCCAGCTTTAACTTGATATCCAGCCAGTGGGGAAGTGGCTTCAGAGTCATTCTGAATTCAGCTACCCAGCTACGCCTGGGTTTGCCTAATACAAGTGTATGGGGCATGGGGTAGAGTCTAGCCCCACTGTCCGTTCACCAGACCCCTTCCTTGGAGCACAGGGGGACTTAGGTCTTTTTTTGGCCCTTCATTTAGCAGATGTCTTACTTGAGAGTCTTTGGAGCTCTCGGATAGTCCTGCATTCACAATGCAGTTGTGCGTGGCTTAACAATGGGGATGCAGTCTGAGACATGGATTACTAGGTGATTTTTGTCGCGTGAACATCATTTGTACGTATGCAAACCTAGATGGGATAGCTCACTTTATGTCTAGGCTGTATGTTGTAGCTAGGTATGGCTGCTAGGCTACAAACATAGCATGTTGCTATACTGAGTACTAGATAAAAGATAAAATATTACATTTGTGTAGGGTAACATACTGTGAATGGAGCTTGCAGGATAGGAGGTTCTGCTGGGTGAGTCAGTGAGTGGTGAGTGAATGTGAAGGCCTAGGACATTGTTATGCGCTACTGTAGACTTTCTAAACACTGTACATGCAGGCCACGCTACATTATAAAGAATAGTTTTCTTTATTTGATAATAAATTATCTTCCTGTAATGTGTTTTGCTTTATAAACTTTTAGGTTTTTTTACCTTTTTATTCTTTTGTAATAATTCAGCTTAAAACATGGCTGTATAAAATTCTTTATATCTTTTTTTTTTTTTTTTTCTGTATCAGAATGTTTATTGCAGCCCAATTCATAATTGCCAAGTCATGGAAGAAGTCCAAGTGCCCATCGGCCCACGAATGGATTAATAAATTGTGGTGTATATACACCATGGAATATTATGCAGTCTCCAAGAAAGATAGAGACTTTACCTCTTTCATGTTTAAAATTCTTTATATCTTTACACTGTGTTTTTCTACTTTAAAACTAAAAATAGAAACTTTTAACTATTTTGGTTAAAAACTAAGGCAAACACACAGTAGCCTAGGCCTACACGGGTCAGGATCACCAGTATCACTGTCGTCCACCTCCATGTCCTGCCCTACTGGAAGGTGTTCAGGGGCACACAGGCTTGGAGCTGTCATCTGTGATAACAAGCTTTCTTTTGGAATATCTCCTGAAGGGCCTGCTTGAGGCTGTTTTACAGGTACCTTTTTTTCATCAGTAGGAACACTGAGTATAAGTCTAAAATCATGGAAAGTGTAATACAGCAAATGATAAACCCAGTAACATTGTCATGATCAAGTATTGTGTACTGAACACAATTATATGTGCTAGACTTTTAGACAACTGGCAGCACGGTGGCTTTATTTACACCAGCGCCACCACAAACATGGTGAATGTGTTGCACTGTGACAGACATTATGATGGCTGAGATGTCAGCAGGCAGCAGAAATTTTTTTAGCTCCATTATAATCTTAATGGGGCCACTGCTATAGTATATGTGCCTCATTATTGACAGAAATGTTATGTGACATGTGACTATTTGTTTCTGGATAGGCACAAGCCTGGTACAACCTAGAGTATCATGGCAAGGCATAAGAGGGAAGGTGGGGTGTCCCCACTCTGTCTCTGAACTTGCCACTGGCAGGTCATTTGCCACTGGCCAACTCAAGGGCTAGAGCTCCAGTGCCTATGCTTTTGTCTGCCGAGCCACCAAAGAGGACATCTGAGCAAGTCCATAGTGGCATGGCATTGTCTCGATGCCACCAGAGCTCAGAGAGGGCTTCTGTTGAGGAAGGGGTAGCAAAACACAGGGCATGTGACTTAGGGTAGACCTTGGCGAAAGACAGGTAAGGGTATTTTCAGTAGGGGACACAGCACAAGTGAAGGCAGAACAAGCGAAGGCAGAATATGTGGAAGAGCCTTGAATGTCAGACTGAGAAGGATGAACTTCATGCTGCAAAAAAGATGAGGATGGCGGCTGGTGGTGTGTGAGGCTGTATTTTAGGAAGGTGAGTAGGTAATGGTGAGGGGAGAACCGTCGGCCCCCCAGGGAAGGGAGATGAGATGCCACAGGGACAGTACACGTCTCCAGAAGGCATGAGGCTGAGCATGTGAGGGCAGACAGGGTGATGGCTGGGTAGGAAAGCAGAACCTCTGCTTCTGTGTTAGTACATGGCTCTAAGAGACTTGCTGTTGAACCAAGGTTTAAACTGTGGCTCTGCCACTTATTGGCTGGGTGACTTCGGGTCACCTACCTTATCTGGGGCCCCATTTCCCTGTCTAATGCAGAAGATGCTGCTGACTGTATCCGGTGCACTGGGACTGAGTGAGAGCTAATTAATGGTGGCTCTGTGGCGTGCCCTCATCCCGCTGTCTTGTGTTTGCCAAATCCTCATAGGCCAATCATGCATTTTCACTTTGCCTTTCTAACAACTTGTAGTACCCTTCTTTCCCCTAAGGAATTCCAATCCCCTTGGCAAGTGCCCCCAGTGACTTTCTCTTGGTGTGCTGGGCTTTGGACTGGTTGTGGTAACCAGAAGTCCATATGGATGGATCACTCTAGGCATGACCTTGTTTTAGTCTTTCCTTTAATAACCACAAATTATCTCGCCCCATGTGAAAGAGTGACCTCTTCCTTTAGCCAGTCATGGCATCTTAGATATCTTCCTCCTGGCAAAGCACCCCCTGGTCTGCTAATCACAGTAGTCACAGCTGAACCTGTCTCTTTGGGGACCAATTGAGGCAGCTGGCAGCTTTTATTTCAACCCTACACTTAATAAGTTGAGGATGGAAATTAGTTAGGGTATTCACATAGTAACTGCCAATTATTGGGACTGTTTCTAGAGACAAATAGTTGCTTTTAGTTGGTCTTGAGTTACACCCAGTATGTGTTTATTAGTTAAAGTGCTTAGGGGACACCACCAACCCTATGGGCCTATTAGCCTTATGACTTCTGGTTTAAGTGGGACTGGGTTCTCAGACATAGGATGACTCAGGCTGCAGCCTCACCTGCTGCTGGTCACTGCGGACACCTCCACATCTGACTCAGTGGTCTTGCCCAGTGTTTCTTCTTTTTTTTTTTTTTTTTTTGCCCAGGGCTGGGTTCGAACCCACCACCTCTGACATATGGAGCCAGCGCCTTACTCCTTTGAGCCACAGGCCCTGCCCTTGCCCAGTATTTCTTTTTGTGTATTTGGCAAACTTTTTCATGCTAGCAATTTTGGCAGTACATTCTGAGGAATCAAGAAGTTTAAAACTATATTAAACAAGTCTCCATATCTAACCTTGCTGCACTGCCCTGACTCAACTTCCTGACACACTGACGTCTGTTCAAGGCAGTGTAGTATCTTGGCTCTAAGCTCTGCTCATACTTTTTCTCTCGGTAAGTCATGCCCTGATATGCGCTGGGCCTGCCACTCCTTGCTGCGAGAGTTTGCTTCCCCTTGTATTGAGTTAGTTGTGGCTCAAACTGAAAGTGATATAGCCTGCGACCTGTCTCTTGAAAGCTTTCACCCACTTTGAGGGGGTGGGGTGTCTCTGGTTCTTGAGACCTTCACAGAGGAGGAGCTTACTGCCCCATGGGTAGGAAGGGCTCTGTGTATTGGGCTGCCTCCTCTAAACACGTGTCCCTCTGAATCCCCTCAACCCCAGCCACAGGTGTACTCCCCATGCTGTGGGAAGCCTCACTTGGAGCACATGTGTGCTGCTATCCAGTTAATTTTTGCCTTAATAGATAAGGAGTCTACAAAGGACCTCTTAGTTCTTGGTGTTCTTTGTGTCATGACCCTTCTCAGAACCTGAACGGTGGGATATTTTACCAGAAAAATGTGTGGGACTTACGTTGTGATGCTTCACGGACCTTCAGGGGATTTGCAGAACTTGTGCATCCTTGTGGTTAGAAGGAGTCCAATCCCTGCACTGGTCCAAGGCCTTCATTTGGCAGGTGAAGAAATGAAGGGTCCAGAGGAGGACAGGGACAGAGCTAGACGGGACCGGTTTCACACCTCTACTCTTAGTACCAGATCAGATCCTTCATCTTGCATTTTACTTTAGTACCTCCTAACAGGTTGCCACCTGGGGGGGTGTTCCTAAGATTTGTCTGTGGAGTTGTAGCCTGGGCAGCAGTCTGTCTTTCAGAGACTCCATGGGGCTGTCCTCTGGACACATGAGTAGGTGAATAGGATGTAAGGGTTAGGCAAAGGGTGGACCTCTGGCTATGCAAGGGTCAGTGCTCAGTGCCTTGTAGGGCTGCCCTCTGTGCCCAGCAATCTCTTCAACGATCCCTGTATTTTGAATATGCCACGTGGGAGTTATCTACCATCTTCTGTCACACATCACAGTGCCCCGGCCAGAGCTCCATCACCATCACCTGAACAACCTGTTAGTTGTAGAGATTTATAGGGTGTTGTTGCCGTTTCATTATAAATGGTTGGGTCTGGAAGGAGACTGTGGCAAGTCTTAACAACTGGAGGAGTCCACAGTTTTAGGCCAAACCGAAGTCTTCCAGTCCTAACTCAGCTCCTCATTAACCTCTTACTATTACTAACTTAGATTTAGGAGTCATGTTCTAAAGCCATACCAGGCCCAGCCAGCAACGTCTGGATGGCCCTCTCCACATAAAGCAGAATATGTTTGCAGACAAAGAGGGTTTGGGTTAAAAACTTGGTACATTATATCCTGTAATATGGGGTGCCTGTAATCCTAGCACTCTGGGAGGCCAAGGCGGGTGGATCTCCTGAACTCTGGAGATAAGCTTGAGCAAGAGCGAGACCCCATTTCTACTAAAAATGGAGAAACCAGCCATGTGTTGTGGCGAGTGCCTATAGTCTGGAGGTTGAGGCAAAAGGATCTTTTGAGCCCAAGAGTTTGAGGTTGCTGTGAGCTGTGACACCACAGAACCTCAAACTCTTGGGCTCAAGAGATCTCTTGAGCACAGAGTGAGACTCTGTCTCCAAAAAAAAAGTTGGTAAGGGGAAGAGGAGAAGAGAGAGCTAGAATCTAGGCAGAAGCCTTCAGGTTGCAATAACTTGTAATGTCAGGAGAATCCGTAGTCCCTTGCATGCCTCCTTTCTCTGCCCCACTCTGAAGATGTAAGAGGGTAGTGGCACAGCATGTCATAGTAAAAAAATACAGACAGGCTTCAGAGTTGGTCACAGTCCCAGCTCTGTCCCTTCCCAGCTTTCCAAGGTGAGGATGAGCTTCCCTCTCCGCACCCGGCTCGTTGGGAGGTTCGCTGGGTATGTGTGCAGAGTACTGGGCATTGAAGCAGGAACTGAACTAAAAGCAGTTATTTTTTATAACCATGTTTTTGTGTTAAAACATGTCATGTTGAATGAATGATTCTGTTGAGTCCATAAAGTAATTTTTATTGCTGTGTGTTAACTTTCAGATTCTATCAGTCACCTGGTATTTGAGCTCCTTCTGAAACCCAACACTGCATAATAACTCAAGAGGCCTAAGAGAAGCACCAGTCGTCCCTGTCCTTGGAGGCTTGTAGTCTAAGGGTAGCAAGGTAGAAGTTTGTAGCAAAGTTATGATGCTTGTTCATGAGAGAACAGAGAAGATTCATATAGACATTCATTTTAAGTTGAGAAAACTGAGATTTGGGTAGCCTTGACTACATAAAGATCAGAGCTAGTCATTGCTAGAATTGGGATACAAATTTTGGATCTTCCTACTCCAAAGCCCTTACCCTTAAGAGAGCACCAGACCCCCACTTTCAGGACCCACTCCTGAGCATCTTCCTGTGGGGGAGACACTTTGGTGTGGTCTCCTGTCAGGGCTCACAGACCATCAAGCATGGCCCTGTGGTCTTTCAGATTGTCGTGGACTGCTGTGAGACTCCTGTTCCCCTTGCCCTAGTACCATTCCCTCTCTGTACACTGAAGCCTGAACTAAGTATATTGTCCCGTTTGTCATCTCTACCCCCACTCCTCCTGTGACAACAGGCACACAGGCACGCTTACAGCCCAGGCGTCCTTGTTTTTGCCCTACTTTAAGCTTCACGTTTCAAGCTCAGCCATGAAGAGGGATGCATCAGAACACGTGGCTCCCTGGCCTCAGTGCCTCTGACTGATTGGAATAGACAGCAGTGCTGGGGCCGCTGAACCCCCGGGGCTGGCATGTCAATGTCGGAGTGTGAGAAGCCAGATGCTTGGTGTGCTAAACAAGTGGGGAGTGACTCATTTGGAAGCTAACCCTAGAGGAAGGAGAGGACTGTCCTCTGCACCTGTGATGCCTGCTTGCTTCACAGCACCATATGCTGGAAATGAACTGAGTCTCGGTTTGCTTATCTTTAAATGAGGATAACTCTAACGTGGTCCTTCGGACAAAGGAGGCATTGCATTTTAAGCCTTGCGTGGTGTCATTAGGTACAGTGGTTATTAATACCACTATGCAGGTCTGGGCAGGAGGGGCATTTAGGTGAGAGTTCTTGGCTACCCACCCAGTAATACTTGGAGTTTACACTGATTTTTAGACTATGAATATGCCAACAAGATGACTGACTTTGCTGTTAACTAGATACAAGTGGCAGGATAGAATAGAGAAAACTGGGCTTTAGGTTTGAATCCCAGGCACCCACTTTACATTCACATGGCCACTTGCAATCTTTAGCAACTTGCTAAGCAGTCTCCGAGACCGAAATCCCTCAGCTGTGGAGAGGACTTCTTTACACAGATAAATGTACCTGATGTCCCCTCTATCTTAAGAGGTGCCCAGTGCCACTCTGAGCCCTATAGACCAATGTGTGAGCCTTTTTGACAGTGCCACTGGCCATCTGGGGTACTGGCCCACCCTTCTACCAGTAGCTGTGATGCCCTGGTGCAGTTCTACAAAATAGATTCCAGCAGCAGCCAGGTCGTATTGCAGAGTTCTGGGTTCCTAGGCATCTTCACATGGGCTTCAAAATTCTTTAGGTGTGAACAGGTTGGCAGGTGCTGAGGATACTTCTGCCACTGTGTGGCTGTCCCTGGGGCTATTGTTGTAATGGTGGGGCAAGGGCTTACATCCTTCTGCGTGGGGACCAGAGAGCTGCCCTCCACTGCCTTCATTCTCTCATCTCCGTATTAAGGGAAATTCCTGAATTGAACCTTGACTCAAGATAGGATAGATTGTCCGATCTGACACCCTAAGAATCAAAGTGACCACTAACACGTATAACAGCAAGGTAGATCTTGCCCCACTCTGTCTTGGTGCTGTGGTAGGCAATTTACTAGCAGGCACCCAAAGGGTAAAGAATGTCGTCTACATTTTTAAGAAAGGAGGTTCAGACTGTAGAAATGTCTAGTAAGTGACAGAACTTGGATTTTTTTCTTTTTGCTTTTTTTTTTGCCCTTATCCATCTGAGGTTGAAAGAGCTTGGATTTGAACCCAGGACTGTCTGCCATAAAGCCTGTGTGCTTCCCCAATAGAGCACTAGGATGAAGATGCTGAGTTTACGATGTAGTCTTAAACTGTATGACTCCCGAGAAATGTGGTTACCAAGCTTAAATCTGTAAAACAGTACAGTTTTAAAAGCCTAGGGCAGGGAACAATTTTTGAAGCCATTCTCATTAACTTTCATCATCATTTCATCAAAAAAAAAAAAAAAGACATTTTAGGGCCAGGCGCAGTGGCACACACCTATAATACTAGTACTCTGAGAAGCTGAGGCAGGCGGATTGCCTGAGCTCACAGGTTTGAGACCAACCTGAGCCAGAGGGAGACCCTGTCTCTAAAAATAGCTGGGCATGTGGTGGGAGTCTGTAGTCCCCGTCTCTAAAAATTGCCGGGCATTATGGTGGGTGCCTGTGGTCCCAGCTACTCAGGGGCTGAGACAAGAGAATAACTTGAGCCCAAGAGTTTGAGGTTGCTGCGAGCTATCACACCACGGCCCTGTACTGAGGGTGACAATGAGACTTTGTCTCAAAAAAAAGAAAATAATGACATTATGACACCAGTAAAGTAGGTGGGTCATATTAGAATAAGAAACAATCCTTTATTCACTGTTTCGTGCCTGGAGTTTGAGGAATGGGGAAGGAGGTGGGCCTGTCAAGCCTTCACCCCCACCCCGTCCTCCTGTTCCTGCTCACCTCAGCTCCCCCCAGCTTCTGTTCTCCAGGCTGCTGATGGCCTTGATGGGAGCAGTTTGGTTGCTCCGTCTCCTCAGACCAGTCATTTATTTGGCCCACAGAAGACCTTGCTGAAAGGCTATTCACTGCCAGGTGGGCACTACAACCCCCTTTGTGCCCTGAGCACCAGACCTGTGTACAGGCACCAAAGCCAAACCTTCCATGAGCATTTTTCTGAGTGAGTCTATTTGTAAATGAAGAGAGTAAGTGGATTTTAAATTCCACTGAAGTTCTTGTCTCTCTACGAAGGGACTTTACAGTACACAGTTACATGTCAGCAGTAGGGGCTTCGGAGTGAGACTGCCTTTGGGTCTCACTGCCACTTACCAACTATGTGGCTTGTCTCTCCGAAGTACCGTTTCCTCGTATAAGACTCAGTGACAGTAGCTCCTTCCTTACAGTGTTGCTAGGGACAGCTGAGGGAGTCGATATAAAACACATGATTCCTTTTGAGACACCGGGGTTGTATATACTACAATGCAGTATAGAAGGGCTGGAAGTTGCCTTATTAAGTTGTTAACCTCCAAAGCACTTAGAATTTAGCTGGCACATATTAACTGCCCAATAAGAGATTGCTGTTGTGATTGTAGAGAACTAAGAAGACAGGATGTGCTGAAACACCTTAGTCTAAAAGCTGAAATAAGAAAGGTAAGGATTGCCAGCAAACCTTCCCAGATCCACTAACCCCTTGTGCCCCAAGGACCACGTCAGACGTGCACTCTCAGAACCACTGGCTGAGCCAGCCGTGAACGCACTAAATGAAGATTGTGAGAGTGCAAAGACCTTGGGCAGTGGGGCTGGGGGAGTTTGGATTGAGTGTTAGTTTTGCAGCTCAGCAGCCTTGTGTTGACCAGAAAGTTGCTTCGTCTCTTAATCTGGGCCTATTCCCTTGTTTGAACTGGCCAAATCAATCCTCATAATAATCACAGACATATACTACAGTTATCAATTGCAGATGTGCCACATCACCATTTTTCATTATTCTTGGTTGGTGTGGTTGTGCCTTCAAAGAGGGCTCTGTGGTCAGAGATAGGAGTTCCCAGAGAGGAGTGAGACAAGCCCTGGTTGAAGCTGGTAACCAGGAAGTTGGGCCATAGTCAGGGAGCTGAGACAGGCTTCTGCTAGGATGAAGTTCAAAAGCGTGAGGTCGCTTTGGGGGCCACCAGGGCTGAGACCTATACTCTTTATTGTGCCAAACAATGCCTGGGAGACTTTGTGGTCTGAACCATTCCTGTTCATAGCTGTAGAAAGAGCTTCTAGTAGCTTCCAGTGAGCATCCTACACCACCTCTGATGGGAGATGGCAGAGCAACCCAAAGCCAGGGTTCTTTTTGTAATAGAGAACCTGTTTGTTTTCCTTCTTACTGCCCAAAAGGGAGAACAAGACTCGGGCCTGTGGACTGTCCTGAGACTTCCAACAGGAGGGCTGGAGCCAGTGCCAGAGCTAGAGGGAGGGTTGAGGAGCCTTTGGGGAAATGTCAGCTTCGCTTCCCGGCAGGGACTAGTGATGAGCAGTCACTACAAGCTGTTATTTCAGGAGCTCTTGCAGAGTACCGTGCTGTTTGACCTTCTGCAGTTGTACTCTAGTAGTTTATTATGGTAAAAGGGACCTCTGGCTTCTGAAGGTCTGCCTCCTTGCCAACATTGCTTTTCAGCTTCCACGTGCTACCTTCCTGCTGGTTGGTGGTCATCCTATTGAGGAGGTTGTCTTCAGCTCCGGTGTTACCAGAGAGGGAGGAAAGGAGTGTTAAAGTCATAATGGGTCCCAGAGATGACGTTGGCACATCACATGTGATCATACAATTTCCCTGGTCTTTTTGTTATAGTTTACAAGGTCTTAATGTCTTAGAGGGTGAGAGTCCCACTGAACACCTTCCTTCATCTTCTGGTAGATACGTGTCGTTTACTGAAAGCACAGAGAAGCAATAGGGATGGTAAATTTAGAGTTTGAGATGGCTGCTGTGTCATTCATTGGAGAATATGCTTATGGAAATCTTATTTTTCCGAGTCAGAGACTGGGAGACAAGACCCACAGACAGATTTTTCTTGAGAGGAATTAACAGGTAGAAACAACAAAGGCAGCACAGTAAAAGTTGGGCCTGAGAAACCCTGTTTCCTCTTCAGATCACATACTTCTCCAGCGCCTTTCTCAGCTACTGTGGCATCCCTCCACACGCAGATGCTGGGTCATCCCACACCTGTGCTGGGGAGCAGATGTCACCGCAGCCTGACCTCGCCTTTGACAGGTGTGGAAACTTTTCCATTGTCTGCTGTGTGGGGAAGAGCCCAGACCAGAGCCCATATCTGGACCTTCCTGTTAGAAATGCCAGCTTTTCTTGTTCATTGTTCATTAAAGTACTCCATTTTTCCTATTAAGTCAAGTATGGGCGGTGCCTGTGGCTCAACGGAGTAGGGCTCCCGCCCCATAAGCCGGACATGGCGGGTTCAAACCTAGCCCCGGCCAGAAAGTGGGGGGAAAAAAAGTCAAGTATGACAATGTGGTGTGTGTTCAGTATCAGAAAGTAGGGAAAGAGGACTATCCATTCATGACAGGAAGTACGATGACGTTTGATGTATTTCTTCAGATTGTCCTACGCTGTTGGCGGCGGGGTGTGTGTGTTTTGTTCACATAGTTATGGTCACTATATGTCACAGAACTTTGTAACCTGCTATTTTTCACTTAACCCAGAGAAGTGGGTTTTACCATACCCTTCTAAATTGCTGGTAGTTGAGAAACAACTATCTCATTTCATTAGATTACTGAGTTGATGGCTCATTTGCTTAATTGTCCCTTATTTTTAGACTTGAGAGTTTATTACCTTGTAATTTAAATAATACCTTAGTGAACATCTTTATTCATAAAATCTTTTTTTATGTTTGGGTTTATTTTTAAACTTCCAGGGATTGAAGGAGCTACTGGCCTAAACCTATTGAAAGCTCTGGAAGCCCATTGCCAAATTAGCCTTCCAGAAGCTTTTTCCACTCTTCATCCGTGCGGGGAGTGCTATTACCCCAGCTAGAAACGGGTTTGGTGGTTTGATGGGAACCGTAGCCGGTTTACATCTAACACATTCATAGTATCTGGTTGGGGATGGTTGGCTGCTGTGGGCCAGATGTTTTACCGTCATTGTTCCACTCAGTTCCTAGTGTTCAAAGGAAGAGACCGAGGCTGACAGGAAGTGAATGGCCTAGTAATGCTCTACTCTGCTGCCTCCTGTGAGGACTAGCTGGAGCTGGTCCCAGGAGCTGAGGAGATGGGCACAAGCAGCAAGTGGTGGTTGCAGAGCATCTGGGCTCTGCCTTACGGGCAGGGTTGCAGGCACATGGGAAAAGACTTGTCTGCTTTAGTCATTCAGGGTGTGACCAGGCACTCGTCCAGTGTTGGAGCACTGTTGCTGTGGCCGCCTGCACTCCCTAAACTTGGTGCCGATCAGGTGGCTCAGAGTGGGGGGCGGACCCAAGACTAATCTCTCTGTAGCTCTGTGTCCTAGGCCTCCACTGGAATAAGCCCTGCAGGGCATCCTGCTTGTCCTCCTCCTGAGGTCTGCACTCTCCTCTTTTATATGTATTAGTTCACTTAATTTCCATGGTAGCCTGTGATCTAGGTACAGGTGATGGGATCAAGGAACAGAGGGGCTTAAATTTACCCATGGTCAAGTTGGCAGAGCCTCTTTACTGACCACAGGTTCTGGCTCCAGAACCCTTGTCCTTAACCCCATCAGCGTGCTACAGTGGGCTGAATGGGACCAGGTGGTAGGCTCTTGGCAGGGCAGTGGGACTGTGGCCCTTCTAAGACATTGGTAGGTAACCTCATTGAGGCACCCAGAGGCGTGAGCCTCCTTTTCTGTAAAATGGATAACTAAACCTCAAGGGCATTGCTATGACGTTTACTATAGCACAATTAGTCATAGGGACTGGCAGGGTCTGTGGGGATGGGTCATCCAGAGTGGGTCCCTGGTGTCCTTCTCCTGACAGGATGGGGAAGCCAGGATGGGGCTGAGGGATGGGATTCATGATCTGATCAGTACTGATTCAACGTGCTATTAAAGCCAGGGTCTGGCCTTGAATTGTTGTGACTTTGGGTAAGTTAACCTGTGCCTCAGTTTCCCAGTCTGAGAAATTAATGTGTGTCTACAGTAGGGCAAGTTGTAGTGAAGCTCCTCCCCCAGCACACAGACAGCTTCAGTGTCCTCTGGGTTGGGAACTGGTGCCCCAGGCCCACTGACCCGATGTCCTCTCCTTGCCTGCCTTCTGTCTTCCAGGTCGATCCCTCGGGACCCACAGTCTCACCATGTCTCGTACAGAGGACGGCAGAGGGGACAGGTGGTGGCTGGCCGGTTGGCGATCTCCCAACAGCTGGATCTCGGGCAATGTGAAGCTTTTGTTTGGGTTTCCCCTTTCCTTTTAGTTTTACTTAATTTTTTTTTTTTTTTTTTGTCTTTTTGTTTTTTAATTTAAACCATTGAGACTTCAGAAGAGCAGGAAGCTATGTGTGGACAGGCACCAGTTTCTTTAAAGCAATTCAATGTGGATAAGGCATATGCATAAATTTTACTTTTAATTTTTATAGGGGGTTAGGGAGCTACTTTTGTTTTTGTTTTTCACTTTCCCTCTGTCTTTCTACACGTCTCTCAGTTCTGCTTATCGCATCTTGCTTCCCTAGAGAAGGCCTGCCTCCCCATAGAGAATTTGGGGTTTCTCCTAGAATGAGGCATGAAGACATAATGAGGCCTCTGGCTACCTCCCTGCCAGATGCAGGAACTGCAGGACTTCTTGGTCAGCTGTCCCTGGCCAGTCCCATGCCTCAAATGATTGGAGGCGAAGAACCACCTGGAAGAGGAAGGACCTAGAAAGGAGGTCTAAATCGCGTGCTTTGTTCTCTTTCAGCTGTTGGAGCCCAAGGCCCCACCAGGACTTATAGTGGTGTACATTCATTCCCTCTTCTGCCCTGTGTAACTGGGAACTTGGAGGGCAGGGCGGAGGGTGACCATCTCCCACTTGCTGGCAGTGGAGTGGCAACCTCAGTTCTATAAACCTACCTTTCTGTGAGGAAAGCCTATCGTGCCAAACTCTGCCTGGGACACAGCTGGGTCTTCAGCAGGTATCCATCACTGCTATGAGGACAACGCCCCCTCACCTTCTGTCTCCTGGTTTGTCATCTTCCCAGATGGTTCTGAAAGTATCCAGGTGTCAGAGATTGTCTGAGGCCCCCAAGATCCAGTTATGACTGTTGCCATGATGACAGGGCATTCTGAGCTGGCTGCCATTGCCATCTTGCATCCTTGTGTTCCAGGGTCTGTGGTGTCATATATGGTGGCACATACTGTCAAGCGCCATCTCCCTTACCTCCAGGGACTCACTAGGTGCCCACCCTCAGTATAAATAGGTCTGATGGGAAAAGAATGGGCCTGCCCAGACCAGGTAGCCTCTTGTGGCCTTGAGGTGCCCATTTGAAAGCTTGCTGCCCTCAAGCTTTCCCAGCCTCCCACCCTTCAACTCCCCTACTCACGTCTGTTGTAGCTGTCACTCCTGGAAATGCCCCTGCACCTGTGCCCGAGGCTGCTTCTTAGAACCATCTACACTCCCTGCAGCAAGTAGAAGGGGGAATGTTCTGTGTTGTCTCTCTGGACACAACTTTGGCTCCTCCAGGGGCTTTTCACCCCCATTATGGCCAAATAGGATAATGTCTCTGGGGAAGAAGAAAGGAGATCTTCTGTATTCATTTTTGTATTCTGTTTTACCTAAACCGACATAGGATCCATAGGAGAGATGGAAGGCATTTTCATTGGTGTACGACCAAGGGGACTTCCTCCCCAAACAGGAATCCTTTGGCCCTGGGGTTTGGGGAGCCCAGCACACCATCAGGGCGTGCTTGGCAGTGTGTTTCTCACTTTCTTCCCACCTTCTCTCAAGCCCCTCAACACCAAGGTTCCTTTCTCATGGGCAGGGAGTTGGCTGCTATGAGCAGGACCCCACAGGGCTGCATGTGATGACCGGGCCCTGCCCTTCCTGGGCTGACTCCTCCAGCAGCCTCCTGAGTACTTTAAGTTGCAGCTGAGAGGATCGGAGCAGCAGTGTCCCCAATCCTGTTGTATAGCCCTTCTGTGCCCCACCCTCACCCTCCCTGGAGGGCAGCTGTCTTTGTGCGTCGGCACATGGGAAAAACAGTCCCCAGACTCGGCAGCCCCTCTCCCAGGCTGCAGCCCACACTCTTGTCATCCCTGGTGAGGTTCCAGCCTAATAAGTTTCTTCCTTATTACCTATCTTTTTTCTCTACCCTCCCAGGTCCCGTCACTCTGTCTAGAGTTCTTGGGCGGTGTAGTACTTGCCCTTTGTTATTTTTCTCGGTATCAGAGTATCCCCTATAAGTCAAAAGTGGGCAGCCAGAAGCTGTACCCCTGTGTCTTTGGAACTCCTAGCCAGCTCTTGCTTTGTGACAGGGCCTCCTTCCCTAGTCCCAAGTGTCTGTCCCTTCCTCTCCTGCTTCCTCTCCTTTGCCCACCTCAGGCACCCAACCAACTAGGTGGAGGTCCCCCCAAGTCAGTGACTGGCCTTGGCATCGCCCTGGCTGGCACCTGTTGTCTTCTAGGTGCATCTCCACCTGTCCCCATGGGCTGGCTTTCTGATTGTTGCACCCCTCCGCCTGCCACCTCACCTGGGTCTCAGCTGCCAGCAGCTCCTTCTGTGTCATCTCAGCACCACCAAGTTGGTTAGACCTGTCCAAGTTCTAGGAGTTTCCAAACATTCAAACATGGGTCATTCGTTCTTTAATCCTTAGCTCTGTGACAAGGCTAGCCTGTTGGAGGGAGGAGACTGGCCTTAGCCCTCCTGGGTCTGAGCTTGGTTTCCCTGAGTCAGAGAGGAATCTGCAGGACAGATCATAGTGCCTTATTCCATTGTCATCCCCTGCCAGACCTCCCTGCTCTGCTGGAAGGGTGTGGCTTTTCTCTCCCTATCTCTGTCCATCGGTCACTTGCACTCATTCTCTCCCACTCCCAGGGAGCCACAGGGGAAAGGATCCCCACCCCAGCCCCCCTCACTCTCTTCCTGAGGGCTGTAGCTGACCCCTCCTACCACATGGGCACTCAGTAGCATCTCCAGCCCAGGACAGAAAAACTGTGCTTCAGATGGGTGCACACTCTGCTTCTTACCTCTAGCTAGGAGGATGCTTTAGTCTGTTCATTCAAGACTGGTTCCATCTGACCCCTTTCTGGGCCCAGGACTGTGGTTGCAGGCCTTAGTCTCATCTCATCCCAGAGGCATTAGGACAGGAGAATAGGAATTCTTTTCTTGAAATCGGATGAGGTGTGCCCCCCACCCCATGGCTCTTCTGAGGGGGTGTACTAAATGTTTACTTAGGCAAAACCCTGTTTACAGCTGGAGGAGAAATATGACCATCACTGGTTATGAGATTTGCTACTCTAGACCGGGCTTGCCCTCCTTTATGGCACTGCCAGTGCGGTCTCCAGAGCAAATGAAGGTAGCGATGCCTGGGACAGAGGCGAGCCTCCTTCACTCCCTCTGCTCCCTGCCCTGTGGTGCTAGGACCACTCACCACCCTCCCTGCAGCCTCCTTGCCCCTGCACATTGCCCACCTCATCATTCCCTTCCTCCAGGATTCTCAACTCTCTAACAACATATCAATTGTCTCCTAGCCTAGAAAACCAGTGTTGAAGCAATAAGATTATTTTTGCTTGAATCTTTTTCTAAGAGAAGGAAAAGAGTTGGCATTGTGGGAATCTTTCTTTTTATGCTGTTGGCTGTTTACTTTTTTTTTTTTTTTTAATAATAGAAGAAATTGCTTAGTAGGATGGATGTCTGGATTATCTTTTAGAAACTTGGGAATACACGAGTCAGGCTGCTACCCCTATGGAGGGGTCCTTGGCTCTGCCCTTGCCTGGCTCTATACCACCCCTTCCAGCCCTGTCCACCAGGTATACATCCTACCATCAGTCATCCCACGCCCCTCTTCCCACAGCTCAGATTACCCCTCTCCTTGACTCATTTTCCCTTCCTAGGCCTGTCTGGCAGCCCCCAGGCAGACACAGCTGCTAGTAGTCTCCTTGGGCCTGACAACCTCAGAATAGCCGAGCTGGCGTTATTCAGCTCTTCAGGCCACTGGGTTTTAGAGGCAGAGCGCCAGAGGTATTGCCTCTGCCATCCTCCCACACTGGGCTGTAGCACAGCCTCTGAGACAGCACAGGCCCACCTCTTACCCCTGCCTGCCTGGGCTCTGAGCACCTAGGGCTCCCGTCTGGAAAAATTAACCCACTATCACTGGTTGCTCAAGGGTCCTCTAAGATGTCAAGGGTATCAGAAGGGAGGCTCTCCCATGTGATTTTCCAGGAGAGGCCACGGGAGGAAGGGAGCCTGTTGAGGGGCATTCAAAGCAATCTTTTGTGCCCAGGGGCTTCTTCCCATTGGAGCAGGAAAGTATATTTCACTGATTCTTAAACATTCGTGTGGAACAGACTTGAGTGAGAGGGAGGTTTTAAGCCAGGCACAAAGTTAGTTTCAAATACTAGTTAATCTATTTTTCTTTATTTCCTTTTTTGCACAGAAGCTGGTAATCTAGGACCTACATGTGAACAACTTTATATGAATATTTTTTGTACTTGGTTTACTTGGGTTGGTATGATACATTATATTTAAGTTCCTTGAACACTGTGGATCCCCCTAATATGTATGAATGACTGAGGCTTTGTAAATTAAGGGACGTTTGTGTGAATAAAGTTATTTGATGGGGTCAAAGAAGCCATATATGATTTGAAAACGAGTGTCTTGTTGTTTGTTGCTGTCGTTGGAAAGAGTGGAGACTTCAGCCCCTAGTTTCTGGGTGGTGGGTGGATGAGGAAAGGATGCCTGGCCACCCCAGTGCTCCCTGGATGAGAACGTTGCCTTCTGGCCTTTCTTCTACACCAGAAAGATAGGCACTTAGACGTGAAGAAGCCGTGCAGCTGGTACTGGGGCACCCCGGGTCCAGACATGGCCTGGTCTCTTCTGGGGCCTCTCCACACATCGTGGGCCTCTCAACCCCAGCCCTGTGGTTCAAGTTCTACCTCTGAGGGGTTTTAAATGTGGAAATAAGGCAGGTATGTCTCCATATGCCAGCAGCAAAGATGAGAGTCAAGTTCTAGAAAATCTCAGCAGAGAGGTGGGTTTTGTCAGGTCAGAACAGTTCTGGAGGCTGAGGCGTAGCATCCATGTCTGGAGAGCATTGGAGTCTGGGTAACAGAGTACGTAGCCTGTCTCCCTTTGTGCCTGGGCCAACAAAACCATGACCCATGATGAACACCGCCTAGAATTTATTAAAAGCTAGGTGGCTCTGGCTCCACTATGCTACGTGGTAAGTGTGATGTGAGCCCCTCGGCTGATGAGAAATTGAGACTACAGAGTGGGTTCTGGTGGATGGGAAAAGACCTGCTTGCCTTCTGGGTAGGTAACCCATACTAAAGCATGGGCAAAGATTCCCACCTTCTGAACTATTGAAGGCTACATAAGAATCTAATACTGGGATGAGTGCGGTGGCTCATGCCTGTAATTCTAGCACTTTGGGAGGCCAAGGTGGGTGGATTGCTTGAGCTCGGTCAGCAGTTTGAGACCAGCCTGAGCAAGAGTGGGACCCCATCTCTAAAAAAATATCCAGGTGTTGTGGCGGGCGCCTATAGTCCCAGCTGCTTGGGAGGCTGAGGCAAGAGAATCACTTGAACCCAAGAGTTTAAGGTTAGTGTGAGCCATGACGCCATAGCACTCTACTGAAGGCAACAAAGTGAGATTCTGTCTCAAAACAAAACCAAATATTGGGCCCTGCACATAGTAGGCACCCAACAAATGATTCTATAGTTTACTTTTTCCAAAGAGATAGGTCTGTCATTCTCTTGGAGTCTGCTGGACACTAAGCCCTGGCCCTCCTAGTGTCGTGTGCTGTGGCACAGCTTTCTCAAGGGGGACCACTGAGCCCAGGACAAAAATCAAACTCCAGCAGGAAGATGGAGTCAGGACTTTGGAATGTGTGAGTTAGAGGAAAAGATAAAGCAGGCTTCCTGCCTGCTCTGAGTGAACACGCTATGTCCCAGGCCTGGGATTTGGTGTCCCTTGGCTGTTGGGGACAAAGCTGCTTACAAAGGATGCTTCTGTCCTTAGCCTGGACCACAAACCGGAACTTGAAGAACTACTCACAAGTTTTTTTTATTAACAGATTTATTGAAATAATTCACCTTTTGAAGTGTGCAATTCATCTTCCTAGGAGCGATTATCAGAAAACCATAAAGTATACAGTTCAGTGGTTTTTATAATGGTGTATTTGCAGAGTGTGCAAGCATTATCACTAATTCCAGAACAGTTTTATCACCTCAAACAGAAACCCATACCTGTTATAGTCACTTCCTAGTTCCTCCATGTTTTTAATTTCCTTGGGTATATATCAAGCAGTGGAATTGCTGGGTCATTTGATAACATTAATTTTTTTAGGAACAGCCAATCTGCTTTCCAAGGAGGCTGGACCATTGTATATTCCCACCAGCAGGTATGAGGATTATAGTTTCTTTACATTTTGCCATATTGTGCCATAAATGTTCACAAGTTGTTACAGGTGTCCCCACTACATAATTAATGGCAGTAAGGCGTGCATAGCCAATAGCTACTCTAGAACTCATTGATCCAGCAAGGGGAAGGTACTCAGCCTTTGCCGAGTAGAGTTGAAAACAAGGACTAGCTTTGCTATTTACTGGCTTTCTGACCGTGGAGCAGATCGCTTTGCTTTGTTTTCTCATTCACAATACAGTAAATAGCCACTTCATAGGATGGTTAGCAAGACTAGCAAATTTTTAGGCAAACCCCCTTCAGTGAGCATTTCCTCTCTCCCTGAGTCCTGGGCACCTGGAATTAGGGGCCTTGAGGAGCTCACAGCATGTGTTGGGGCACAGGTAATGAGGAACTCGGGACATACCACAGTAACACGTGCACAGACCCTGGAGGGAAGAATCTGGAATACCAAACCAGGCCAGAGTTCATGCGGTGGAAGAAGTTAGATGTCTGGGCCTTCACTCATCTTCCGGCTCCAGCCTCTGATTTAGTGGTTGTGCTCAGGGCTGTGAGGCCCTGCCGGCAAGGAGCTCAGGGACCCATGAGGGGGTCTCAGGGAAGACGGGGACGTTATTACAGTGGGCCAGACCTCACAGAGGGCAGCTCCAGGGGCTGTGGAGCACAAAGAAGGCCCCAGTGCCACCCAGAGTAGGGAGGAGGGGGGAGACTCCCTAGGGAGACTATGCTCGCTTCACACCGCTGCCTGACCTGCCCCTGTCCCCACCTTGGCCTGCAGTGCCCTGATGGACTGCTCACCCACCCAGGGTTCTGAAGTGTGGTGGGCACAGCACCCTGGTCCTTTTCTAGCCTCTCAGTTGGCGAGCCATAGCATCTGCATGCCTCCCAGCATACCCCTACCTTGTGATGCCCTGCCCTGAGGACCCCGTGAGCTCCTGGGGCATTGAGCCCAGCCCTTCAACCCCATCTGCACATAACTGAGAAATTCCCTTCTAAGTCATCAGGAAGGAAAGACATGACAGAAGGCCTTAGGCTTCCTGCACTTACCGTAGTGCCCAGACCCCTCTCACTGGCCTAGAAAGCACTCTGCCAGCCTTCTGCTTACTCCTGGGGCCCTCCTGCTACCCAGCACCTCCTCAGGCTCTCCCCCGGGCTGTCTTGACACTGCTGCCATAGGCACATGGGCATTTCCATCTCAGGCCTTTGCACCTGCTGTTCTCACCTGGGAGACATTATTCACTGCTTCATGAAGGTCTCTGTTCATGTTGCCTGGGAGACCCTTGCAGAACCCTTATTTAAAGAAACACCAGCTCATGCCTGTAATCCTAGCACTCTGGGAGGCCGAAGCGGGTAGATTGCCTGAGCTCATAGGTTCAAGACCAGCCTGACAAGAGTTAGACCCTGTCTCTGAAAAATAGCTGGGCATTGTGGTGGGCGCCTGTAGTCCCAGCTACTCGAGAGGCCGAGGCAAGAGGATCACTTGAGCACGGGAGTTTGAGGTGGCTGTGAGCTATGACACCACAGCACTCTACCAAGGACGACAAACTAAGAAGACTATCTCAAAAAAAGAAAAAGAAACAGATTACCTCACCATCACTACCTCTTCAGCATACTTTTGTTTATAGCACTTATAACCAATGGAGTTTTACATACTGTATACCTACACATTATGTACATACACAAGTGTGCATATAAATATATTTTGTGTGTATATGTGTACATATGTCCTTAAGCAGTGCCTAATGTGCGACATGGTGTGCTATCCGGTATATGTTTGTCAAGAGCATGCCACATCCAAGCCTGTTCGAACGTCTATGGCCCCAGTAGCAGGAACTTGCTCGTGGGCCTTCAGGGAGGAGGGCACTGCGGGGGACAGGACCCCAGTGCTCCTGAGCCTGGGCCAAGCCCTCTGCCTGGCCTGCAGCTTCTCATTCCTGAGGCTTAGTCCCGGGCTTCATTCCTGCCAACCCCGAGAGGCAGGAATGAAACTTGCTTCTTGAGAAGGAAATCACCAGATGTGAGTGAGGCTAATACTGGGGTTTGATGTCTTTCATCTGGAACAGGGTTCAGCAAACTTTTTCAGTTAAGAGCCAAAAAGCAAGTATCTCAGGCTGCTCAGGGTGCAGGGCCCCTGCCTGTGATAGCCCTTCAACTGTGCCATTGGACGGCACAGGCAGCCCCAGACAAGGCGTGAACAGAAGAGCGTGGCTGTGTGCCGACAGAACTTGGCGTATGGATGTTGAAATTTGCATTTCATATACTTTTCACTAAAGTGTCACAAAATAATATTTTTATTTTTCTTCAAACCATTTACAAATATAAACCCCACACACCTAGAGTAGTCTTAAGCTTGCTTCTGAGCTGGGTTATCAACAGCATAGCCCATGACAAATGGACCCAGTTTAGAGATTGGCCTGTGTGTCGGGTCACCGAGGTAAACCTGCGTGTTGGTTAAGGGGGAAGAACCAGGCTCAGAGGTTTTACTTCATCCCTAGTTGGTGTCTTGGCCAGACAGCTCTGGGTGGTGGAAAGGACGTGATGTAGGGAAATTGACATCACTCACCTCCTAACACATCCACGAATCTAGAAACAGCAAAGTATGGAAAAGTAATTGGAACAGGAGTCAAGATACCTGAGTCCAGATCCACCATGGCCTCTCCCAGCTGGGTGGGATGCCACCTGTCCTCTCCTCTCTCTGGGCCTAATAGCACAGTGGGTCCTGTAATGAGACACGACGTTTGAACCACTGTGTTACTACTTACAGTCTTGTGACCTTGGGCATGTTACTTTCCAATCTTCAGTTTTATGATCTGTAAATAGCAACATCACTAGTACCCACTTGTAGATTTTTCTGAAAATTGCCGACAATGCATGTATAATACAAGGATGCAAGGATTTATTCATAAATGGTATTTATTAATAGTATTTTTAATAGGCTCTGATCCAATATTATCGATAGTATTTTTTAAGGCAGAAAGACATCCTGTGAGATGCTCCTCAAATAAAAGGGCTCCACAGAAGGTCAGATAGTGTTAGGAAATGCTGTGTATTTCATTCCCTTCCTAGCAGGCACCAGCCAGTGCATGTTAAAGACTCTGAGAAGTCCTATAGTAAGTCCTGTTTCTCAAGCTTCTTGGATCACTGCTGCTTATACATTGAACTTGTATTATCAACATCTGATGCTAGTGTTTTAGGGGAAGTGCTTCAGAGCCCAGGTTGGGAGGTGTTAATCACAATCATCTTTGCAGCTCTAAAATTCTAATATTCTTTTCGGGGACTTCAGCCACCCTATCTTTTTTACATGGGGCTAGAATCACTTTCCTCTTGCAGAAACCTCCAGAAGTGCCTCTGCTTGGTCTACTGGTTCCTTGAGATCAGAATATGAAGAATTTAATAACCACGGTCTGGGGGCCCTGCCAAAATGCTGTAGGGCCCAGGCCCAGACAACTTGAATGTGGTAAGAACTCAGAGTGCAGCTCCCCCAGCCAGCAGGGCAAGGACACTGCCAAAACCCTCACATTCCTGGTTCCCACGTTGGCAGAGCCTAGTCACCCTCCAGCTAGTGCTTACCCAGCGCCTGATACACGCAATTAGCCTCTGCTGGGAGGCACCTGCCGTTTATGGTTCTGTGCACAGGCTCTACCGTGAGACTTCCTGGTTCCAAATTGAGTGGTTCTACCTCCCTAGCACTCAGTCTCCTCAGATGTAAAATGAGGGTAATAACTACACCTGTGTCTGCACAAACAGGGGACCCCAAATAGCAGCAGCAGAAATAAGATGCAACTCACTTTCTCTTTCATATCGAGAGTGCAGATGGCAATCTGGGTCTCTCAAGCTGATTATGTGAAGTCAAGGATCCCATCTCCTTCTGGTTTTCAGCAAGTTGCTTCCATCTTCAAGATCAGCTCCTGGAAAGTGCAGGGAAAACTCTTGAAGGAATCGGCCTGGGTGAATATTTTATGAGGAGGACTCCCCAGGCAATTGAAGCAGTATCAAAAATACACTATTGGGACCTGATCAAACTAAAAAGCTTCTGCACAGCCAAGAACATA
>CAUYPK010096849.1:0-15121 GCA_963574355.1 Loris lydekkerianus
AGTCTCACCGTGTGTCTAATCTTGGGGGAGGGTGTCGCTGTGACTCTGAGGGTTTGTCTTCCTGCTGTAGGCAGGGCGTGCGAGTACAGGGAAGTCAGCTAAGCGCAGAGTTAAGGGTGTCAGTGTGCAGAAAAGCCTCTCACCCCGAGGTCAGGGTTTTGCCTGTAGGTTTGATGACATCTTTTTTCTGTGTCCTGTGTTGCAGCACCCTCCAAGAGGAAGTCTCAAATAATACTCCAGAACGGCGATTAGAAGCTGCTTCCTGAGAAGAGGAATCTTCTGAAGAATGTAATGGACAATTAATGAGCTTTCACAAAATTTTCAAGTGAAAATTTCAAGGCACCTCATTACCTTTCACAACTGTGACTCTTGGGACCATCGCTGTTAACAACAGTTTCTGTGCATCTTGTTGAATGGACAGGGCAGGTCTGTTAATTTCTCTGTGTTGATTTTCTATTCATTTGGCTCTGAGAGAGGTGAGACTTGTGCTGCTCTTTGGATCATGTTCTTTTTTTCGTATTCTAAGACTTATTTTGATCATGTTTACAATATAATGCTAATTCATTTTTGATGTTTTATGAAGGATTTCTTTATTAAATGAATATTCTGAAATCAAGTGTGATTTTTGCATATTGTTGAAAACATCATTGAAAGCAATGGTTTACACTTAATTACCCTAAGCCAAAAATCAAATACTTGAAAAATCTACTGTGAAATTCTACTGATTTAAGGTTGTACTGAATATATTTTTAAAAATAAATTTAATTATCAAATGGATCCCATTGTGGCATTCCTATGTTATATGACATTAACCTGCATTCCTGGGTCCTTTTATCCACATTGCTGTTAGAGTTCTCCCCCTCTTATGCTAAGTTTTATACGTTTAATTAAATACCTGTCATTTCCAAATCTTGGTATTTGCAGAATAGTTACAAATTGGGCATTAAAGGCCATCTGGTATTTTTATCTCAGTAGTACATTTGTTGAGGCTAAAGGCAGATGTTTAAAAGTAGGACCTTTTTAAGTGCACAGTCAGAAGTTGCCATGAATAAGTCAAATGCAGAAGATCTCCAGGTGACAGACGAGATACCTTTTTGAGGTTGTCTTTAGGTCAGATTTGTATGTAACTTGGATTCCTGATGACCAGCTCACATATGGTGATAATGACAGTAACAATAACACTGTAATGGCTCATCTGTGGTAATAATAATACAGTGTAACAATGTAATAATATCCCTGTACTGTAATAATTATAGAAACTATTGTCTTCTCCCTTTTAATTCAAAAGAACAAAACATAAAAACAAGGTCATACAAAAAGTTAAGAGATAGGAGAAATTATAAAAAAGAATATGAAAGTTAACACTCACCTAAGGTAGCAATGCTAGACTTATAGAAATGTTATGCTTATTATTTTGATCTTCCTAGCAAAGCAATGATAACCTTTCCATTTCTGTAATTAATCCACTACACTGCGGAGTAATATTTCCTGCTTTCAGTGGAGCAATGCCTTTCATGTTTCATTATTTTTACTTCTCCCTTTACAATTGTTCTGACAGTCTAGAGATGGAAGCCTGATGCGTTCACAGTGAATGCTGGCACCTGGGCTTTCTCTGAACCCTTATTTCTACTTTGGTTTGCATCGTAATCACCTTTCTCTTCAATGCTGAGTCACCTAGACTTCTAGTAGATTGTGGGGAGAGCATGATAACAAGGGTAAACACCGACTCTCAGAATCTAAAAAGTTAAGATGAAAGTGATGGTGTGTATTAAGTGACCGTATAAACAGTGAGACCGGCTGCCAGCCTGAAGGTGCTACACCCAGGAACCAAACACCCCCGTGAGTTTGTTTACATGTGTGGTAGAAACTAATCCCAAATTATTAATTTCATTTTTATATTTACTTGCCTGGAAGAAACACCTTTAAATTATTAATTTAATTCTTAACATGCATGGAAGAAACTGGTTATTTAATTATTTATCAATTATCCTTATGGGGAGCCTTGGGAGCCCATTCATAGGTATACAACGCTGTAATTTGGGTCACCCTCAACCCAGTGACTGCCTGGGATTAGATTAGTAAAACTGGTTTTTGTCCCAAAGGTTTTCCATGTTATACCTGATTCAGTTAAAAGAAGAACATCAGGGACCCTGATGAGTAATTGTGCTGAGTAGGAGGATAAGACGTAACAACACATTCCTCTGTTGTCCACGTTCCAAGCTCCACGTGGAGGGGCTAGGAATTCTGTGTCTAGAGGCAGGAGCTTCCTGAGCGGGTACACCGTGGTTTCTGGCAGGAGCGTCCTGAGGTGGGTCCTGTCACACCATGGTTTCTGGCACACCTGATCTCTTGCCATCTCAGGACCTCTGGGCTGTGGAAGCAGATGAAGCCCACTGACCAAATAAGAAGAGGAAAGGCTGTTCATTCTCAGCCAGGGACTGAGCCACCATCACCTGGGTTTGGCCGGAGGGCCCCCTGCCCCCAAGGCAGGCAGATGGGGGGAGAGCTCTCCAGTGGGAAAGGGGAGGCCTCAGACAGCCCTGGCCGAGGCTGTCGGCTGCAGAAGCTGGAGACGGGCTCGGGAGGAGCACGGCCTGCTGTGTAACTGGCGGGGGTGCGTATTTGGCTTTCACTAGTTGGTCCCAGATGGGAAGCAGGGACAAAATTCGGGAAGCTGTCAGTCATTAGTAATTTCTTCCCGTTTCTGGATTGTCAGGAGAGGTAGCAATCTCACTTCTTGCAGTTCTGATTTATAGCAGCTGACCTGGGTGGTTTATTACCAGTTAGGATATGGATTTTCTGGGGAGCGTGCTGCAGGTTGTGGTGGAAGTTCAATTTTTACACATGGTTTGGCCATTGTTCATTTCGATATTGAGTCTGTCAGGGCTCTAGAGAGCAGTAAGTAACTGCTCAGTGTCAGTCAAGGGTTCTCCAGACTGACAGAACCAACTGGGTTGTGGGTGTGTGGAGATGGGGAGAGAGGAGGAGCATTAAGAACATCTGGTGCAGTGGTGAGAGCTTGCCTGTCTACTCTCTACCGAGCAGGCTGGTTGACTACAGCTTGACCTAAAAGTTGTAGTCTCAAGTTTGGAATCTGCAGGGTTTCCAGCACATTGAAAATACAAGCAAGAGATTTCGTGTGGCAGTTCTGAGGCAGAATTGCTTTTCCTGAAGGACACCTTTGTTCTTAAGGCCTTAGTTAATTGGATGAGGCCCATACATCTTAGAGACCAGCGTTTTTTGACCATTTTTTATCTCATAGAACACTTGAATCTATAGTTAAACTTCCGCAGCACACTTAAATTATGTTGATCCAAAAAAGTAAAGAAAATAGAATGTACTTACTGTGGTTCAAACCTCTTTTGAAAAAATTTAGTGAACTTTAAAAATGTTTGCAGCAAGCCTAAGATCTTCTCACAGCACACGGGTTGAAAATCACTGTTCTAGATGGTTTAACCTCCTTGCTCAGAATCTACTTTTATAAATGTTCCTTTATAGACATCTAGACTGGTATTTAACCAAACAACTGTGTACCACAGTTGACACATAAAATTGACCATCACAACCATGTTCTAGGCACTGTTCTTCACTCCTGAGAAGGCACCGGGACTCTTCCTAGGTTTTTGAGATTTACCCACAGCTTTGGTTATCTGCTTTTGGTCCCCGTGCAGTTCACACTACGATGATGATTCAGTGTTAAAACACTCAGCCTTGTCCCCTTCCTAGTCCATCTGGCTTTGCGGAGGGATCAGAGCTGGACAGCTACGTTCTGGTCCCACTAGAGGAGGTCAGTCTTGCAGGACACCATGCTCACCGAGTTGCTTTATAGGGCACAGTATGCAAAGTTCCATTCCACACCTGTGTTCACTCTACTCACTTTGAAATTCTACGAGTGACATTAATATCTCTCACCAAAGCCAGCGGGTCCCATCGTAAGTAGCACACAGCATTGCATTTGTATTCTGCCCACCTAGATGACATTTAAGAGAAAACCTTGTTATGAAGACTGCAAAGTGTTAACCTTCGCGTGGGGCCCAGTCCGCTCACATGTGTCCCCCGGGAGCTTGTTCAGCGCTGACTTGTGGCTCCTTCAATTTACAATGTACAAGAAGTGGAACTTACTCTCTCAGCGACCTGTTAGCACATTTTCTTTTAGTTTTTCAGCGAATTCTATTACAGGTAAGATGGATAAGATGGTCCATTATTAGAATTTTATGACAACAATTACTGGCTCTGAGGTCGGTGCCTGTAGCACAGTGGTTATGGCGCCAGCCACATGTATTGAGGCTGGCGGGTTCGAGCCTGGCCCAGGTCTACTGAACAACAATGACAACTACAACAAGAAAATAGCCGGGCCTTGTGGCAGGCGCCTGTAGTCCCAGCTACTTGGGAGGCTGAGGCAAGAGAATTGCTTAAGCCCAAGTGTTTGAGGTTGCTGTGAGTTGTGACGCCACAGCACTCTAGTGAGGGTGACATAGTGAGACTCTGTCTCAAAAAAAAAAAAAAATTACTGGCTCTGAGATGTGACTGGTAAATAAGAAAGTAACAATAAAATCTGAAATGTTTTTAAAGAAACTAAGATGTCCATTTTAACAACAGTGTAGCCTTAAATGACCTGATTCCACAGAGGGACCAGTAAACAGCCTGGAACTACTAATTTATTTTGCACAACATGGAAATCTTAATAGTATTTTTGTGAATTGAAAATGGTATAATAACTTTATCACTTGAAGAAAATTTCAAGAAAAAAGTAAAGCTTGTAATGCACTTTTAAAAAAGACAAAGGAACACAAGGCCTCATAACAAATCGCTTAAGGAGGCCGATATTGAAAGAAATACAAAGGGTGATAAATGTGATTGGGACAGATGTCATCAAGCAGTTGCAAATGGTATTCAACGTAAGGAAATTTCTCTTAGGAATTTTCCAAAGGCAAAAATAGAATAAAAAGAATTCCAATTTCCACAACTGAAGAATTCCAATCTCCACCATGATTTCATAATACAATATAAACGTACTTAGGAAAATTGTAAGAGCAATAAAAAATGAAATTGCTTTTGGGATAGAAATTGAAGACTGTTTGAAGAAAGGCTTGTTAAAATCTTCTCTTAAAAGAAAAAACACATTTAAATCAATGTTGACTTATTCCTCACAAAATAAGTTTAAATTTGTTCCAGTGTGAGAAGTGTCAGAGGTTGCCAACATTCCTTGCCTTTTGAACCCCGTGCTTTTAGTAGGACACATATAGTGCAGTATGGGGGATGACAGTCTCCTGACTTCTTTAGAATTTTTATAATACTTTATATCTCGGTTCTTTCAATAGAAAAAATGTCAGGCTTGATTTGTTTTTTCTTCCATTTACTAGCTAACTTCTCTACCATCTACCTGTTGAATTAGAAGGGATAGGTACACTCCGTGTTCTATGGAGAAGGAAAGGAAGGTTCAGCGTGGTAAGGGGACCATTCCCCATCACTGGGCTAGCAAGAGCAAGTGGCAGAGCCCGGACTAGACCTCTGGTTTCCGGACTGCTTATTTCTTTGTCCTGGTGCACCTTTCTCAGTCCAGCATAGAGAATTCTCAAACAGATCAGCAAGCCACCCTTTTGAAATTGTAAGAGATTGTTATTATGTGATCAAAATGTCATAATGCAAACCCTCATTTCTAGTTGGGAAAGAGAACTGGGTGGTGATTTTGTGACATGCATTTTATTCACATAGCTCATTTTATTTTGGATGAAAGAGCTGAGCAAAGTATTGCCTTGGCATACCCCTCAGGAGTGGTCTCTGAAATAAATGCTCTGCAAAGTTTAGAACAAAGGGCATGGCCTTTCATAGCCAACATTATTTAATCACTAGTTATGGATCAGAGATGGGGAGTGCCAGGGTGGTTGAGCAGGGAAGCACGGTGACTTTACTGGTGAAGTGGCTGTTGTCAGCTGATGGCAATTCTCGGGTGGATGGTGGATGGGTGCCCTGACTGCCTGGTAAAGGGGGGGACCTGGTCCTCCCTGTAGCATCCACTAACGGTGGGATTTATGTAACAACCTCCAAGCTAAGCCTAAAAAACATGATGGTGGCCATAATGTGGTTATTGGTCTACAATTGCTCACTTCTACCTCTCTTGGTTTTTTCTCTCCTTCCTCATGTTTTCTTTCTTCCTTTCTTCCTTCCTTTCTTTCTTTCTTTTTTTTTTTTTTTGCAGAAGTAATTTTTTCGGGAGAATTTAGGGACTTCAAAGGGAAAAGGCGGTATTTTTTATAGGCCTTCATTATAGAAAAGTAGAAATTGGACTTTGAGTTCAAAACCCAGCTCAGATGTTTATCAGCTAGTTGACCTTGATTTGAGAAACTTTAAACTATCTAAGCTTCAACATCCTCTCTGTAGGAAAGAAGGGAGGAATAATGTTTGCTGATATAATGCATGGTAAGCATGCATGCATTAGGTGCTCAATAAGTCCTAGCTGCCCTCCCATGGCTTCGTGTATGCCTCTGAGTTTTCTATAAATTCTATGGACAGTGTTTTGAATATTGGAATCATAACAAAATGAAAAAAAAAAAAAAAGAAAAAGCCCTGTTCATCCGACTCTCACTGTGGTTTAGATTTAGACTATTGTGTTGTTGTTACTAAGAAACAAACAGGCTGGCCTGGGCTGGGGTGGCAATTCTCATTTTGGCCTAGCTACAGCTGCTTTTACCAAGTGACCTGAACATTTGTTGGCTTTTTAAAAAAATTGAATGTTGGAGAAAAAAAATTGCCAGAGGACCTGGCGGACCCATATATGTAGCTAATACAAATGATAGTAGGTTTTTTTAAAAATCTAAAGCAAGTTTAAAGTTTAATGATCACTAAATAGCAATAATGATAATGGTAACATTATCAAAAGGTTGGAAAGTGTTCTTGTCATAAAGGCACCAAGAAAGGAAATTCCAAAACCACTTATTTTGTAATTCTGTGTAGAATGCCTCGTGGTATATCTCACATGCTATGTTTACATCTCTAAAATACGTATTTTTTTCCAAATACAAAGTTCAAGTATAGACTCTGGGCACACACTGCCTGAATCTGAATCCTGGTGTTACTTCTCATGGGCCTTTCAGCTAATTCCTTCATCTCTTCTGTTTCCTCAACTCTAATATAAGGACAATAATGGCACCTACTTCCATGACGTATTTTGAGCCATACCTGATATAATATCTGCAAAGTGCTCTGCACGAGTCCTGTCATATGAATTGTCCTCCATTCACTCCACCCATGGAGAAAAACAGTATGATGAAAAAATGGCCCCCAAGGCTATAATTGCTTACTTCTACCTTTCTTTGTTTTTTCTATGAGGTTCAAATACACTGCACATTCATTCTGCGTTACTTAAACAGTTATCAATTAAATCAATATTTAAGCTGACAAAATGTAGATGATGTGCATCTTCATCACTTCTACTTTCAAATGGTGCTGAATTCTCCTTTCAGGTAGAATTCACAGCTCTCAATTTTTATTTGTTTCTACCCAGAAAAACGTTCATCCAATCTATTTCAGAGCTTTTTTTTTTGTCGCAACTCTGCGGGTCCTCTCCACTTCCAATTCCTTTGACAGTTACTGTCTTGTAAGGTCCAGAGAAATGCAGATTTGCTGATTTCTCTACCTGATAAACTCTGATTTGTCCACCAACATCACCTGAAATGCTACGATTAATTCTAAGACTGTATTCACAGGAAAAAGCTGAGGGGGTAAGTTTTGTGTGCAATGCTGTGAATGCAACGGAGGGGATAATGAGAGATAATGTAATGCTTTTACGAGCTAGTGGGTTTTGATCTGCGCTGATTTTTACTGAATGTTTTTGTTGCTGAAGCTGAGCTTCCTCCCTCAAGGCACTGTCTTTTGTCCCTCATCAAACTCTCAATGAAAAAAGTCAGGCATGATGGCTCACCTCTGTAATCCCAGCACTTGGGAGACCAAGGTGGGTGGATCGCCTGAGCTGACCAGTTTGAGACCAGCCAGAAAGAGACCTCATCTCGAAAAATAGCCAGGCGTTGTGGCAGGTGCCTTTTGTCCCAGCTACTTGGGAGGCTGAGGCATGAGAATCACTTAAGTCCAGGCGTTTGAGGCTGCTGTGAGTTATGGTGCCATGGCACTCTACCGAGGGTGACAGGGTGAGACTGTTTCAAAAACAACAACAACAACAACAAAATAAATGTCTTAACACTATAACTAAGAGAATGCCATGAAGGCTACATTAACCAGTTTGATGAGAATATTTCAAATTGTACGTAAAACCAGCACATTGTACCCCATGATTGCATTAATGTACACAGCTATGATTTAATAAAAAACAAACAAACAAAAACACACTTTCAGTGAAGATCAGCTGGTGTTTACGATGGAGATGTCTGCTGCCACTCCAAGGAGAGCCATGCTAAGTTTTAATATTATTTCCTTTTGCTGAAGAATCAAATTTGAAGCAGAAGAAAATCTGTGGTAGTTTGTGAAGAATTATTACTGCAACTGGCAAGGGGAGTGGTACATGAGGGACAGAGATTAATGTTTTTAAGTCATTAAAACCTATATTCCTTGTGTTTTCTTTATGTTGAAAAAACTTTATTAAACATTTTTTAAAGATATAGAAAAAAAATCCCACCCACCTATCCTGTCTTGTCAAGATCACAGTCTTTCCTTTCAAACACGCCCGTGACTCTGTCTCTATTTTCTTTTGTATCTCAGTGTATATTTTGGGGTGGCTGATGGTGGAGGGAAAAAAGACTGGGTTTTATTCAAAAAGAGTTTTAAATTGAGGCTTTTTAATATTTTTAAAAGGAAATAGAGACACATAAGCAGATGCTACTTTCTTGTAAACTCATATATTTTGCATGTTTACTTTTTTAACACATTGGGAACCTCAAAAATTGAAATATCTCTGGACCCGTGAGAAATGCTGTTTTTTTTTTTTTTTTTTTTTCAGTTTTTGGCCCGGGCTGGGTTTGAACCTGCCACCTCCGGGATATGGGACTGGCGCCCTACTCCGTTGAGCCACAGGCGCCGCCCAAAACACTGCTTTTCTTTAAATCAGAATTTCTCCCTAAAAAACAAAAGCCAAAAACTAAAACGAAAGCAGAGATTAAAAAAGGTAAAACAAAAACCAACCAATAAAACAACAATTTCCTTTCCTTGTTTTTATTACCATGTATCAAAATCTAATTTATACGTCAAAAGCCAACTCAATTGTTCCCTGCATAAAGCCATCGCTGATATTTTATCTCTTCTGCGACCCCATATTACTGACCCCATATTTATCTTAATGTCCTTATACTAGGTTGTAGGCTTCACGTGAGCAAGGACCCTTGTCTCGTTTTTCTGTTATACACCCGATATCCCTTAGAAGTTCCAGAAGACACACTGATTTCGAATGGAGACCTATGATAGCTCTATTTCTTGAGAGGCATTTTTCATTAAATTCTATTATTCTCTCCATTTCTCTGTTTCTGTCTCTCTCTCAGTTTCTAGCCTCCATTTCATGGTTAGCTGGAACCAAAATAGGGTGAAATGGTTTTCAAGCTCCAAAGTCAACATTTCTGAGCTCAAAATGTTTTTCAGAACAGAACATGGGATTTGCTAAGCGTAAATCAGTCTTTGGAGAATTGGATTAGGTGTTCCATATATTTGCAAAGATTTTCATTATGTAGCCTCTTTATATCTAATTTAGTGTGAATTCTCAAGAGGTCTTTGCTTAACTAGAAAATCATCCTCTGGACAGCTTCTGGGCTACCTGCAACATGACTGGCAGCTTCTGCCTTCAGTGGCAGAAAAGACATTCCCTGGAGCTCTCAAAGGTCGTTAAACAGATGTCCAATTACTGCCTAGATAATGTTTGGCAACATTTCTACCAGATGGCTTCACCCTGATTATCTTCCAGTTTTTATCTCTCTTCTCCTACACATCTTTAAAGGGTTCTGTCTGCAGTAAAAAACAATTATGCCTCCAGGAAATCTTTGACTCTATAGAACTCATTGGTCCTGAGTTGGTTTCTTCAAGACTAGTCTTAACCCAAAAGGCAGCTCTTGGTTGTACAGGTGACATTTTCTCAGCTCTCTAAGGACCAGGAAGGTGATCTTACATACTGAGAGGATTTTTACCTGCAGAAGACGAGAGGACAGCAGTTTTCCTTTGGACGAGCCAAGTTAATTTGTTCAGCAGAGCCCTGTAAAAGCTCAAGAATATGAGAATCCATAATGTACGTGTAAAGTGGTACACAAAGGACTCACAAGCTAGGGGATTATTTAATAGTTTGTAAAGGAAACAGATTGCTCTGGTCTCCTCCCCTGTGGTAGCTAACTAGGTTATTACCCCGCTTTCCTTCTACAGAGTCCTGGAGATTTAGTCTTTGAAGAAACTGAAACAAAGGTATTTAAAAAACAGGCAGTGGGCTGGGTTTAGCCCTGGAGACATAGTTCGCCCACCCTAAAACTGACAACTAAGGAGCACTAGGTATTTGAGGAAAGCCTTCAGTAGGAGATAACAAAAATCCCACAAGAAATACGTCAAAACAAATAAAAAAAGCTGGGGTGGGGGTGGGGCGGAGGAAATCACTAGAAGAACCGGATGCTGTTGAGAGAAGAAAAAAACTTTAAGAAAATTAAAATCATTATCCTTACTGAGGTAACAGTCATTATCCTTAATCAAGAACAGAATACTACAAAAAAGGAACAATCAGAATATGCAACAACTCCAGGAAATTAAACTATGACAGCTGAATCAAACGCAAAAGAGGGGAGGCAGGTAAAGGGAAAGTAGCCAGAAAGATATAAAAACAAAGAGATGGATAAGAGGGCCAGGTGCAGTGGCTCACGCCTGTGATCCCAGCTCTCTGGGAGGCTGAGATGGGAGGATCCCTTGAGCTCAGGAGTTTGACACCAGCCTGAGCAAGAGTGAGACCCATCTGTACTAAACCCTCTACTAAAAACAGAAAAACTAGCCTGTGTTGTGGCAGGCACCTGCAGTCCCAGCTACTTGGGAGGCGCAGGCAGGAGGATCACTTCAGCCCAAGAGTTTGAGGTTTCTGGGATCTGTGACACCACCCCATTCTAGTCAGGGCCACAGAGTGAGATTGCCTCAAAGAGAGAGAGAGAATGGATAATCAGAGGGAAAAGGTTAGAAAATAAGAGGATTAATCTTGAAGGTTCAACATTGTGCTAATTAAGTTCTAGTAGGAGAGAACAGAGTAAACAGAAGGAAAGAAATTGTCAGTAAATAATACCGGGTAACTTCTTAGAATTGAAATACTGTGACTGCATGTTGAAAATTCACAGCTCAGAAAAGGAGGAGGAAGAGGACGAGAGAGGGGAAGAGGAAGAAGAGGGAGGATGGAGGGGGGGAAGAGGAAGAAGAGGGGGAAGGAAGGGGGACGAGAGGGGAAGAGGAAGAGGAAGAAGAGGGGGAAGGAGGGGGAAAGAGGAAGAGGAGGGGGAAGGAAGGGGGAAGAGAGGGGGAAGAGAGAGGAAGAGGAAGGGGAAGAAGAGGGGGAAGGAGGGGGGAAGAGGAAGAGGAAGAAGAGGGGGGAAGGAGGGGGGAAGAAGGGGAAGAGGAAGAGGGGAGGAGGAATGGAGGCAGGAAGAGAGAATTATACTAGGAGGAACAGAAGAAGGCGAAGGGGGGAGTGTGAGGGAAGCCAGTTACCGTATGGGAAGTTAGTAAGTAGCTACCGCCTGATGAGCTGAGAGCCAGCGACATGTACACACTAGTTAGAGTTTGAAGGCCAAGATTAAATAAATGTTTAAACCACAGATAGGACAAGAAGGGTGGCAGGCAAGGAGGAGGTGGAGCTACGATTTTGTTGCTGTAAGCCTTTTAGCACCGCACAAACCTGCAGGGGCCGCGAGGCGGTCTTAGGGTCCCAGCAGCCACTTCCGCAGCGGCCGGGAGCCGATTCCGGAGGCAGGTGCTGTGCGCCCGGAGCGCTTTCTCCCCTGGACGTTGATGTAGTTGGGTATAACAAGAATAACTCCCTTGTGTCATCAATTTCGAGTTCACTATGTTTTCTGTAACATTGATTAACTTGCTCATACCATACAGTTGCTCTTATAAAAAGGATCCTGTTTGGGGACCTGAGAATTAGGGCTCTTTTAAAACTGTAGGTTGAACCTGGGCTCTAGGATCACCGAGGAGCTGCCCACACCAAGCACGCAGCTCTGCGGACAGCCTGTACCTGAAACTACTTCCCTGAACGAGGAAGTTGTTTCGGGAGCCAGAAGCCCGCGGGGCGCGGCGCCTCCCCGGCCGGACCGCGCGCAGGGACCGCGGCGCCCCCCGGCACCCGGCTCGTTCCCCGCTCCGCCCAGGGCTTTGAAGCTGCGTGTGAAGGCGACGCCGAGCAGGGCCCGGCGCCCACATGAAAGGGCCCTCTGCTTCCTGCGTCCGAGCTCACAGAGGGGCGATGCTTCGGACCGCGCATCTTCCTCCCCCGCGGAAACGCCCTGGGTTCTGCGCCGCTCTCAGCAGGAGCCTCCTTCCGGGGCCCCCAGATTTCAGACAGGGAAATAAAGTCTGCTTTTATCAGCACATAACTGCTCTTCTGTGGCTTCATTCAGACACAAGACCCGCGAAAATGAATTCCTGTTTAGAGAGCTAGCCTTGTTTAAAGTGCCCGCAAGCGCTGGCAGCGCATTGAGCTCAGCAGCCGGGGCAGCAGGTGACCGCGGGCAGCGCCGGGCTCCTCCCGCGCGGGGACCGGGCCCACACTTGGGTTTTTCTGGCTGTCCAAACCTGCCCTCCTCTGGAAGTTAAGGGGAAATGAATAACATTCCAGATTTGCTATTATTTATAGTCTGAAAGAGATGTGAGAAACTGCAGCCTTATATTTGAGGTATATTTTACGCGGAAGCGACATCTGGTCTTGGAGGAAACTGGTTGAAAACAGTAAGACTCCATTGAGGGGTGTGGGCGAATGAGCAGGCAGCCCGGAGGTCGCCAGCCTGGAGTCAGGCCCGTCTGTACCCACGAGAGAGCAGGGAGTCAAGTTTGAGTTTTCGGTACCACTTTACAAGCTCGTCTGTCTCTTCTGATTCCTCGGGCTCCTTCTCTCCTCCCTGTTTTCTTCTGGAATTTATTTGCTCTACCTGATGTTGACCTTAAAGTGGAAAACATTTTCTTGTTTTGGACTGTTTCGGACGTTATCCTTGTTTCTGTAATGAGACGGTGCCCTGTTTTTGATAGCGAGTTACATTTTACTTTCCTGTTACTGCCTAGCACACCTGGTATGTGATAGATCCTCAATATACAGGGTGTAGGGTGTTTCCACATGATTTATCATTGAGATGGAGGCACTTTGGGGAGCACAAGGGCATACAGTTAGTAGTTAGTGGACACAACAGGTATGCTTGGAACCTAAGGCCACTTAATCTCTATGAAATGGAATTAATTTCTTTGGTGGTCACCTATCCATGATCTTTTCAAATCTCAGGAATCTTTCTATTGTGGCTTACACAACCTCTCTCTCCTTTGATAAAGCTTGTTTCACTGAGATTGTGCTTTTGAAAACCACTACAGGCGGCTCACACCTGTAATCCTAGCTCTACCGGGCAGCGGAGATGGTAGGATCCCTTGATGTCAGGAGCTGGAGCTCGCCTGAGCCAAAGGGAGACCCCATCTCTACTAAAAAATAGAAGAACTAGGCCTGCATCATGACCACTAGGACAGGGGGAAGGTTGAGGCAGGAGGATCGCTTGAACCCAGGGAGTTTGAAGGTGCTGTGAGCTAAGCTGACACAACAGCACTGGTACTCTAGCCCGGGCAACAGAGTGAGACTCTAAAAAAAAACAACACTGAAAGAAAGATAAAAGAAAAACACAGTAGACGACTCCTGACTTGTTCTGGGGCCGGTGCTACTTACTCCTTCCTACCCCCCCACTTTGGGAGGCAGTTTTCTCCCCACCCTCACTTCCACAGACTCCCTCAAGCAGTCACATTTCAAACTGTACTCCGATTCCTGGATGTTGGTCACTAAACCATCAGTCTCTTTCATCAATAGGTTTATAAATCGGGGTGGGAGAAAACAGTTCCTGATTTCTGAGGTCTGATTATATTCCAGGCACTTTCTCTACATCTCTGGCCATGGTGAAGTAGGGCGCTCTTTTCCAAAGCTCGTTTTGTGAAATATAACGCCTTTGGTTGTGCTGTTTAATATTATGTGAAAAAGAACTTCCCTTGATCAAGTACATGTGAGAAATGCCACGTTGGAGTTAAGTATAACATCTCTCTAAGGGTACAATGTGCATCGACAATTTCCATGAGAGGACTAAGCACTTTTTGAACCAGGAAATTCACTGCCATCTTCTCCCTGGACACTCCCTTTCTTTCAGTGTTTTTTTTTTTTTTTTTTTCTGGAGTCTCACTGTGTTGCTCACACCTTCCCTCCTTTATTTGGGAACCAAAGAACATCAACCAAGTCTAATTTTCTAAAGAATACAGCCCAGGAAAGCATAAATTCATGTTACATGTTTCCTTTCAAGAAGGAAATAGGTTTCATTACAAGAGAATTCTGAAAACAAGCTGTTCCCTGAGTCACCACAGAGCCAGGTGACTCTCATTACTTCCATAGCTCAAATTTAGGACTCAATAAAGAGAATAAAATCATTTTCTAGGAATAAATAAGCCCAGGTTTTGTAAGCCTGGTGTCCTCACACATACGAGGAGCCCCCCCCCTTTCATGTAGTTTGGCTTTTCGAGGCCTCAGTTACTCAGGGCAAACTATGGTCTGAAAACACGAAATGGAGAATTCCAGAAATAAAAAAGTCATCCATTTTAATTGTGTGCTGTTCTGAGTCGAGCTGTCCTGCTTCAGCCTGCCCAAGATGTGAATCATCCCTTTCCCAGTGTCTCGATGCTGTCGACACTGTTTGTGTGTCAGTCACTTAGCAGCCAACTTGGTCATCAGAGCTGCCACAATGATTGTGCTCAAGGTCACCAGAGCAGCCGCGGTGGCACAATGATTGTGCTCAAGGTCACCAGAGCAGCCGCGGTGGCACAATGATTGTGCTCAAGGTCACCAGAGCGGCCGCGGTGGCACAATGATTGTGCTCAAGGTCACCAGAGCGGCCGCGGTGGCACAATGATTGTGCTCAAGGTCACCAGAGTGGCC
>CAUYPK010096851.1:0-12214 GCA_963574355.1 Loris lydekkerianus
GGAGGTGGGCGGAGGGAGGGGGATTGGTGGGATTACACCTGCGGTGCATCTTGCAAGGGTATCTGTGAAACTTAGTAAATGTGGAATGTAAATGTCTTAGCACAATAACTAAGAAAATGCCAGGAAGGCTATGTTAACCAGAGTGATGAAAATGCATCAAACGGTCTATGAAACTAGTGTATCGTCCCCCATGATCACATTAATGTACACAGGTATGATTTAATAAAAAAAAAAAAAAAAGAATTCTATTCTGGAAATTGTTCTCTTTAAGTAGATTAAAGGTAGATGACCATTGTCTTCTTGCTTGGCAAGTTTCATTAGAGAAGTCTGCAGTCACTGTGACGGATTTGCCCCTGTAGGTCAACTGGTGCTTACTCCTAGAAGCTTGCAGAATCTTTACTTTTGTCTTGACTTTGGACAGGTTCATCACAATGTGTCTTGGAGAAGCTCGGTTAGAGTTGAGATGACCTGGAGTCTGATATCCCTCTGAAAGGAGTGTGTCAGAATCTTTGGTGATACTTGCAAAAATTTCATTTATAATATTCTCTAGTATGGCTTCCTTTACTCTGGGGCATTCCTCTTCCCCTTCTGGGATTCCTATAACTTGTATGTTGGAACGCTTCATGAAGTCTCATAATAATGTCAGTGAACCTTCTACTTTCTCTCTCTTCTTTTCTGCCTCTTTAACTATCTGAGTTATCTCAAGAACTTTGTCCCTTACCTCTGAAATTCTTTCTTTTGCATGGTCTAACCTGTTGCTGATACTTTCTATTGCATTTTTAAGTTCCCTATTTGACTCCTTCAGTTCCTTCAGTTCTGCTATATCCTTTCTATATTCTTCATATGGTTCATCTCTTATTTGATTCTGCTTTTAGATTTCCTTTTGGTTATTTTCCACTTCATTAGCAGTTCCCTTCATTGTTTCCATCATTTCCTTCATTATTTTCATCATGTGTATTCTAAATTCCCTTTCTGTCATTCCTAACATTTATTTATAGGTGAAATCCTCTGCAGTAGCTACCTCATGGTCCCTCGGAGGAGTTGCTCTGGACTGGTTCTTCACATTGCCAGGAGTTTTTTGCTGATTTTTCCTCATGAGTGATTTCTTTTATCTGTTTCCTTGTTCTAATTTTCCTTTCAATTCCTCTTGCCTTTTAAGTTCCTGAGCCTGTGGAAGCTGCCGGCGGGATTAGACTGATCAAACACATGCAGCCATTTGCCAGTTTTCCACTGTTTTTGTCCTCCTTTTGGAGTCCAGAAGTCTCTCGCTGACTCCCTGTATCCTCAAAGGGATGATTATAGGCAGATCCCACCAGACAGAGATGCCTGTAATCTTATCTCCCCAGACTCACGGTGCCCAGTTGCAGGGAAGCTGTTACTCAGCTGCCCTCTGCCTTCATTCTTATTGGGCATAAACTAGCCAACAGAATAGTTTTAACTCAGTACTGTAGTTCCAGATACTTGGGAGGCTGAGGTAGTAGTATCAATTGAGCCAAAGAGTTTGAGATTGCTATGAGCTATGATATCACCATGGTACTCTATCAAGGATGAAAGAGACTCTGAAGTTCTAGGCTCCTACTCACCACATGGACAATGAAGTCCTTCTCCTAATAAACTAGAACTGATCACAGGACACAAAATTAACATTGCAGCTTGTTTTCTCCAGCAACCACCACCTACTGACCAAGAAATCATTTTCAAGTGGGAACTTTAGACTGTGGCTAATATTTGTAAGTTCATTAAGGAAAAGGGAGTATCATGTGCATGATGTTGTAAGTGGGCAATAATTGGGTGCTGCAGTAAATTCTGGGAGTGGAAAGTTGCCTGTCACTCAATCGAGGAAAGGGGGGTTTGATGTTGAAGACCAGAAGAGAAAAATAGTACTTTAGATCATTCACTTTGATGTAGGCAAATGAATGAAACAGGTATTATGTGAGCTATCATGATCTAATGGTGGGATTTACGGTCAAAATTATGATTAGTGGCTTTAATTTTGTAAAGAAAAAAAATAAAAATAAAGGTAACGTAGTACGTAACAAATTATAGAATAAAAGTAGAGGAAATAGTGTGAATAGAACAAACACACAGGATATTCCAAAAGTTGCCCTTTACATTGCCATATAAAAGAAAAACAGAAAATTGCAGCTAAACGTAAGTTTATTTATAAAATATTCATTACAAAATTTTACAAAATATTTTCAGAGTATTCTCTATGTTTTGGCCATCTCTTTGTAAAATGTTTTAATAAACATTTTGTTAATATAGGAAAATATAGGTACAATTTTCTACTTTTTCCATGTATGGCATCTTTGGGAGTGACTTTTGGGACACCCTGTAGTCAGACCATTTTTTCTTTCCTGTTGATCTCTGCTAAGGAACTCACTTGAATACACAGTCTAGGACAAAAACACAATATAAACATACATAAATCAAATATTTTGATTAAAAGTATTGATTTTTAGCAGCCTAGAAACTGAGAATACTCTTGTACATAGATGAGATTTAGGTGATTCCATTCTTGTTCAGGCTATTATGTTTCATTTTTTTAAATGTGAAATTTTATGACATGTGAATATGCATCATTGGGATGATGGGAGCATCCAGTGAGAGTAACTTAAATGCCCCTCTCCATGGAATCAGCTAACAAAAGACCTGCATCTACTGAGCAACACACATTGGCCCACAGTGTATGGATGTGGCTGCAGATGACGCAATAAGAGTTTTCTTGGGTAGCAACCCAGGCAGATTGAAAAAGAATCTGGAATGTTTGTCTGTTCTTAGGTTTTTCCTACCTTTTTTTCTTTTATCATATACTTTTAAGGTATACAGCATGATGTTTTGAAGTACAAGTACATTATGAAATGATTATTGCAGGTAAGTGATGGAGCATATTCTTCAGTTGTCATAGTTACATTTGTGTGAGTGTATGCGTGTTTGTGAATATGTGTAGGAAGTTTATCTAAAATCTCTCTTTTATGTTTGGGCATTCACTGAGGGTACAAAGAACCAGGTTACACTGATCACATTTGTTAGTTAATATCCTTATTATAATTGTGACCCATCCCCAAAAGGTGTGTCAAGCCCCACTCACCTCTTGTCTTCCTTCTCCCTGCAACTCCTTCTCCTAGCCTCCACCATGTACAAGGTCATCAATTGTCCTCATATCAGAATTGAATACATTGGATTCTTCCTTCTCCATTCTTCTGATGCTTTACTAAAAATAATGTGTTCCACTTCCATCCAGTTTAATATAAAAGATGTAAAGCTCCATCCTTTAATGGCTGAATAGTATTCCATGGTATGCATATACCACAGCTTTTTAATCCATTCCTGGGTTGGTGGGAAATTAGGCCTTATCCACATTTTGGCAATTGTAAACAGTCTAGTGCAAAAGTCCTTATGATAAGACATTTTTCTTTTCCTTCTGGGTAGATGCCAAGTAAGGGGATTACAATATCAAATGGGAGGTCTAGTTTGAGTTCCTGGAGGATTTTCCATACTTCCTTCCAAAAAGGTATATTACTTTGCAGTACTACCAGCAACACAAAAGTGACAACCTACACTACACATCCATGCAAGCATCTGCAGTTTTGAGATTTTATGATACGGGACATTCTCACTGTAGTTAGGTGATAATTAAGGGAGGTTTTGATTTGCATTTCTCTGATAATTAGGGACAAGGAGCATTTTTTCATATGTTTGTTAGCCATTCATCTCTCTTCTTTAGAGAAGGTTTTGTACATTTATCTTTTCCAGTGATATAGGGGATTGTTGGCTCTTTTCATGTTGATTAATTTGTGTTCTCTGAAGATCCTAGTTATCAAGATGTTGTTCAATTCATAATGTACAAATATTTTTCCCATTGTGTAGCTAGTCTATTTGATTTGGTTGTTGTCTCCTTAGCTGTACAGAAGCTTTTTAGTTTAATTAAGTCCTATTTGTTTATTTTTGTTGACGTTGCAACTGTCATGGGGTTTTTCTTCATAAGGTCTTTTCCCAGATCGATATCATAAAGTGTTTTTCCCACTCTTTGTTTGAGGATTTTTATTGTTTCATGCCCTAGATGTGGATCTTTTATCCAACTTGAATCAATTTTTTGTGGGTGGACAATGGTTTGGGTCTAGTTTCACTCTTTTACATGTGGATATTCAGTTCTCACAGCACCTTCATTGAACTGGGATTCTATCTCCCGATGTATGTTCTTGTTTGGTTTACCAAACATTAGGTGGCTAAAAGATGTTAGTTTCATCTCATGATTTTCTATTCAGTTCCAAATGTCTATGACTCTATTTCTGTGCCAGTACTATGCTGTTTTGATAACCACATGTATAAGAATGAAACTTGACTGACAAATTTCCCCCTTAGAAAAATTGACTCATGATAGATAAGTGACTTAAATGTGAGACACAAAAAGATATAAATCTTAGAAGAAATTTAGGGGAAAAACTCTTGTTGATGTTGGATTTGGAAAGATTTTATGAAGAATATTTCAGTGGCCATCGCAACAACAAGAGAAATTAACAAACGGGATTTAATTAAGCTGAAAAGCTTCTGCACAGCTAAGGATACAACAAGTAAAGCAAAATGACAACATTCGAAATGGGAAAAGATATTTGCAGGGTATAAATATTACAAAGGGTTAATAAATAGAATCTACATAGAACTCAAATTAATCAACAGAAAATGAGTAAACAATCCCATCTACCCCTGGGCAAGAGATACGAACAGAACCTCCTCTGATGAACACAGATGAAGGAAGGGCTAACAAAAATTTGAAAAAATGCTTTCTGTCCCATATCATCCAAGAAATTCAAATCAAATCCACCATGAGATACCACCTAAACCCAGTGAGAAGAGCCTACATGACAGTCTCAAACCTACAGATGCTGGTGTGGATGTGAAGAGAAGGGGGCACTTTTACACTGCTTGTAGGACTGGAAAGTAATACAAGCTTTTTGGAAGAAAGTATAGAAAATCTTCAAAGAACTCAAATTAGACCTCCCATTTGATCCTGCATTCACATTATTAAGCATCTGCTCAAAAGAACAAAAAATAATTTTATCATAAAGACATTTGCACTAGACTCTTTATCACAGCTCATTCAATAATCACCAAAATGTGGAAAAATCCTAAATGTGCACCAAACCAGTAATGGATAAACTAGTTGTGGTATAAGTATACTATGGAATACTGTTAAGCCATTAAAAAAGTTACAGACTTTACATCTTTTGTATTAACCTAGATCAAGTTGGAACACATTCAAGTTCTTATAGCATCACAAGAATGGAGAAGCAAGAATCCAATGTGGGATGTAGGGGAATGAGGGATCAGGGAGAGGGGAGGCATGAGGGTGATGGAGTCACAGTGTATCACACACCTCTTGGGGGTGGAACACAATTACAAGAGCGACTTTAACAAATGCAATCAGTGTAACCCAATTCTTTGTACCCTCAATGAATCCAAAACAATAAAAACAGAAAGAAAAAGGTTCTGCATAACAAAGGGAACCAAATCCTTAATTAACTTTTGGTGGGAGGAAATGCCCAAGATAAATACCAATATTTCAGGCTTATATCTGACAAAGTGTTAACATCCTCAAAATACAACTAATCCACAATACAGAATAGCCAGAAAGGAAATATCATGATGAAAACAGGCATAAAAAGATATTTGTCCAAAGGCTTGCAAATGTCAAATACATATATGAAAGACTGGTTGCTATGGTTTGAATATTTGTACCTTAAGAAGTTTATGTTGAAGCTTAGTTTCCAATGCAGGGATATTAGCAATTACCTAAACAACAAATAGAGAGTCTCTGAAATAATAATATGCATTTGGGAATGAGGCACTGCATTAGGACTACATATACCAAGGAACTATGTGTTTGTTCAGAGAGGTTATGAAAAAACAAGAAATTTCAAGGAAAAGTGAGGAGGACATGAGATGTTTGTTTTCTGAAGATTACCTTTGGCTAAAAGGATCAATAACAATGGTGACACCAGTTCAAAATGGGCTCAGCAGTGGGTGGGCAGATGTCTTCACAGAAGTATATTTTGTGTGCAGTTAGGGTAGCCTTGTGGAAGTTTGTGGGCTTTTCTAATTATTTTTGTTTTCAGACACTTATTCCTTTGAATAATTTTTTTATCATCTTTTAATAGTTTTATAGTTAGTCTTTTATATATATTTAATAGTCTTCCACGGCTCTATTTGTGAGGATTTTTTTTCTTTATTTTTTATTTTTTTTTCTGCCAGAGAAACTGTGTTTTGGTTTTGAAACGATCACTCTATGAAGAGGTGATGAGGTCGTGTGGGTGCCTCTCTTGTTTATGACACAAAGGCCCTTAACACAGAAATGTCACACAGCATCCATACTTTTGTGACCTTCTGTCTGTTTCCCCACATGCAGACACATCATTTCCCCTCTGGAGGATTCACGAACAAAGCAAAACCTTGGAAGAATAGAGGAGCCCTCATCAGATGCAGAATCTGTAAGCACCTTGATTATGGACTTCCCAACTTCCAGAACTGTGAGAAATAATTTGTGATTGTTTATAGATTACCCAGTCTGTGGTGTTTTATTTTATCAGTAAAACATGACTGAGGCAAGAATCGACATCTCTAATTTTCAGGAAATGTACATCAAACCCACAATAGGATCTCACCTAATACCTTTGAGGATGGCTATTAATTAAAAGTTTTGGAACAATAGCTGTTAGTGAGGGTTTAGAGAAAAAGAAACTCTTGTTCACTATTTATGGAAATGTAAATGGAGAAGAGAATGGAGATTTCTCAAAAAATTAAATATATGGAAGTGTGATCTGAACCTGTAATCACACTTGAGGCTTCATTCTGAAGGAAATGAAAACAGTAAGACAAAGTGGTATCTTCACTCCTATGTTGATTGTTATTCAAATAACAATCCTGGCATGCACATACATATAAACCGATGAAGTAATTCTGATGTGTGTATTTATGTATACCTATGAACTTAGAAATATAAATACACGCTATTATACTATTCAGCTTTCAAAGGTAAGATACTGGACTTACGACATCATGGATGAACCTAAAAAATATGATGCTAAGTGAAATGTTCCTTTCACAGAAAGAAAACTTTTGCATGATCTCACTTACATGTAAACATAATAAAAAGTCAAATACAGAGAAACAGCATAGAAAGGTGATTACCAGGTATGGGAAAGAGGGAGGAAATGGGAAGATACAGGTTACAAAGGATAAACCTACAGTTATGTTGTATAATAAGATTAGAAATAGAAGGTACAGTAGGAGGAGCATAAAGGTACTGCATTGTATATTAAATATAAGTCGGAAGATAGATTTTTAGGGGCTCTCATCACATATGCACACAGGTAATGGGACTCACCTATGAAAGATGATGGATATGTTGCACTGCTCACCTGGTAGTAATTTTTCTACTATGTACATGTCTATCAAAATGTCTTAATGTAAACCTTCAATTTATACAACAAAAAATACTCAATACAAGTATGGTCAATACAGAAATACCTGCTATCTACACACACAAAAAACAACAACAACAACAACAAATTAGCACAAAGTTGGAGCTGAGGCTTGTACTCCTAGCTACCTGGGAGGCTGAGCAACAGGGTCACTTGGGCCCAGGAGTTTGAGACTTCAGTGAACTATGGTGAAATGACTGCACTCCAGCCCAGGTGATATTGTGATACCATGTTTCAAGCAATAAACAAATATCACAAAAGCCTACAAAAAGAAACCAACATCAGACAAGGAGACACACCAATTTCTTAACCTGCAATGCAGGGTATACAGGAAGGCTCTTATTGGCTCATCCTGGGTATCACCACACATTTTTGGCCAATGACAGTAACTCATGGGCTGCAGGTCCTTCACTGGTTGAGCCAGCCTAGACTGGAGCTTGGGCTCCTCTCATTGGATGCTCACCACACCCCAGTGATGCACACTAGCAAATCTCATAGTTTCACAATTTCTAAGATGAAATGTCATAGCCTGGATAAAAGAAGAATCTGCTAAACCCAAATGCCTTAGGAAAGGAATGAGAGTTTCTACACAACTTAACATAGGAATTGTTTCTCAAAATGTTCAATGTAGGCATTTCTGTTTTGTGATTGTGTCCTACATAACTATAGTCATATTGTATCCTCAATATGAGTCAGCTTGAAAAAATTGTATGGGGTGTATTTCTTATACTAAGACACATTTCCCCACTTTGATTCTAAGAATTTCATATTATAGCAGCAACATCATTTCCCTAAATTCATTTTGTCAATATACACAACATGAGATGATGAGAGGTCACTTACTACCTACTTTCCTCATTCACCCACCAAGAAATCGAATCATCTGATGTACTCTTTTCCCCTTCTCTTCAACAGCTAACCATCATTTTCCTCTCATAAGTCCAAATCAGGCAGGCCTTCCCAGAGTTCATTGTACTGCACCATTGCAGTGCACTTTAAAAGTCACTTCTTCTTCTTCTTCTTTTTTTTTTTTTTTTTTTACCAGCAAACCTCTCGTGTGTGTGTGTGTGTGTGTGTGTGTGTGTGTGTGTGTGTGTGTTTTATTAAATCATAGCTGTGCACATTAATGTAATCATGGGGCACCATACACTGGTTTTATAGACCGTATGACACATTTTCATGACACTGGTTAACAGTCACTTCTTGAGTGCACTCATTTGCTCTCAGAATTTATAAATGGAAACTGCACCACAAAAGTCCTTATTTGATTTGATATCTTGAAGTGAGTTCTCACATAATGCAATGTACATGAGGCTGAAATGTAAAAATAAGGCTGGGGAAAAACATTTGTATGTCATATTGGCAACTACAAGCATTTTGAAGCATCATCAATGAAAATGATTTAAATTAAATGATTTTGTGAAATGTGTTCTTATCAAACTTGTCCATTCTTTTTTCTATACAAAACCTCACAGCTGAGAAAATGTCTTTGATTTTTCATATTTTCTTCCATATATGTTAAACATTCGGAGGCATAATGTGATAGTTACTCGTGATTTCATTCTTTTTTCTTTTTTTTTTTTTTTTTTTTTTCAGTTTTTGGCCAGGGCTTGGCTTGAATCTGCCTTGTTCAGCATATGGGCCAGCACCCTACTCCTTTGAGCCACAGGCGGCACCCTTATGATTTCAAGATAGATTTTCTCCAACTTCTTGTATAGCATAGCTCTTTCTTTTCAAAAGCATTTACAAGATTTTTCTAATAACAAAGAGAAAATAGCAATAATTGGATCAGGGGCTCATCTGTCCCAAATACAGGATATAGCAAACCACAGTGATCTCTGGAAATACAACGACCCACCGGAGTTCTTACACATTGAAAAAAAATAAAAAAAACATGTTCTAAACCAATGAGTATTTTATTTTCTCCTTGATCAGCACTCTGGGACATTCCCACCTGCACTTCTCAGGGGAGCTCTCTGGGGTCTCCTGCACTGTGACCCTTCTTCCTCTTCAGCACCTGCTGCTCTGGCAAAGGTGAAACCATCTGTGCTTTTCATCTCCTTTTGGAAATTCTTTTTTATTATTATTACTAAACCATAGCTGTATACGTTAATGCATTTATGGGGTACAACATGCTGGTTTTATATACAATTTGGAATGCTTATATCAAACTGTTTAAGATAGCATTCACCTCTTTCTCAATTATTGTGTTAAGACATTTATACTCTACACTTAATAGATTTGACATGTTCCCTTGCAAACTGCACTATGAGTGTGGTCCCACCAATTACCCTCCTTCCACCCATCCTCTCCTTTTCCCTTCCCCTCCTCTTCCTCCCTTCATCTTGGGTTGTAGTTATGCTATATCTTTCATATGGAAGTGCGCGTGATTATACATTGGTTTTCATAGTAGAACTGAGTACATTAGATACTTTTTCTTCCATTCTTCAGATACTTTAATAAGAAGAATATGTTCCAGCTCCATCCATGTAAACATAAAACAGGTGACGTTTAGATCTGTTTTTAAGGCTACATAACATTCCATGGTATACATACACAACAATTTATTAATCCATTCATGGGTCGATGGTCTTGGGCTGCTTCCATGATTTGGCAATTATGAATTGGGCTGCAATAAACATTCTGTTGCGAATATCTTTGTTATAAAGTGATTTTTGGTCTTCTGGATATATACCTAGTAGAAGAATTGCAGGATTGAGTGGCAGGTCTAGTTTTAGATCCCTATGTGATGTCAAAACTTCTTTCCAAAAGGAATGTATTAGTTTGCATTCCCACCAGTAGTACAGAAGTGTTCCCTTTTCTCCACATCCATGCCAATATCTAGTTTTGGGATTTTGTTATGTGGGCTACTCTTACAGGAGTTAGATGATATCTCAAAGTGGTTTTGATTTGCATTTCTCTGATGATTAAAGATGATAACTATTTTTTCTTGTGTCTGTAGACCATGCGCCTGTCTTCCTCAGGGAAGCTTCTGTTCATGTCTATTGCCCACAATGAGATGGAATCACTTGTTTATACTTGTGTTCTCTATGGATTCTGTTTATCAAACCTTTGTCAGAAACATATCCTGGAAATATCTTCTACCATTCGGAGGACTGTCTGCTTGCTTTACTTACTGTGTTTGTGGCTGTGCAGAAGCTTTTTTAGTTTGATTGGATCCCAGTAATGAATTTTTGGTTTTGTGTCAATTGCCTTGGGTGTCCTCCTAATAAAGCATTCTCCCAGGCGAATTTCTTCAAGAGTTTCCCCTGCACTCTCTCCAAGTCTCTTTATACTATGATGTTTTATATTTAAATATTTTATCCAGTGAGAGTTCATTTTTGTTAATAGTGAAAGGTAGTCTTCTACAGGTCACCAGCCAATTCACCCAACACTATTTGTTGAATAAGGAGTTTTTCCCCACTGAATGTTTTTGATTGGCTTATCAAAGATCAAATGATGATAAGTAGCTGGGTTCATCTCTTGGTTCTGTTTTGTTCCATACATCTACCTCTCTGTTTTTGTGCCACTACCATGCTGTTTTTATCACTATAGATCAGCAGTTCTCAACCTGTGTGTTGTGATCTACAGGAACTGTATTAAAGGGTCATGGCATTAAGAAGGTTGAGAACCACTGCTATACATTTATAGTCTGAAGTCTGGTGGCATGTTTCCAGATTTTGGTCTATTTCCTCCAGATTTTCCTATTTCTGAGAATAAAGTTATTTATAGTATTCATTAAGTTTTTTTGAATTTCTGAGGTGTCTGTTGTTATTTTGCCTTTATCATTTCTGATTGATGATACTAGGGATTTTACTCTTCTGTTTCTCATTAGGTTAGCCAAATGTTTATCAATTTTGTTAATCTTTTCAAAAAAACAACTTTTTGATTCATTGATCTTTTGAACAATTCTTTTGTTTTACATTTAATTTAATTCTGTTTTTAATTTTGTTTATTTATTTTCTTTTGCTGAGTTTGGGGTTGGAATGTTTTTCCTTTTCATGTTGCTTAAGATGTCCCATTAAATTGTTGACTTCCTCTCTTTCAGTTCTCTTGAGGAAGGTTTGCAATACTATAAGTTTCTTATTTAGCCTTTTTTTTTTTTTTTTTTTTTTTGCAGTTTCTGGCTGGGGCTGGGTTTGAACCCACTGTCTGTGGCATATGGGCTGGTGCCCTACTCCTTTGAGCCAGAGGTACCACCCTCTTTTAGCCTGCTTTTGCAGTATCCCTTATGTTCTGTTAATTCATGTCTTCATTGTCATTTTGTTCTAAGAATTTGGTAATTTCCTTCTTAATCTCATCTATGACCCAGGAATCATTCAGCACAAGGTTATTTGGCTTCCAAAACTTTGTATGAGTATGAAGATTCCTGTTGCTGTTGAGTTCAACTTCTTGATGGTCTGAGAAAATTCAAAAAATAATTTCTATTCTTTTCAATTGGCTGAGGTTAGAATTGTGATATACGATATGATCAATTTTGGAGAATGTTCCATGGGAAGTTGAGAAGAATATGTACTCAGTTTTTATTAGGATGAAATATTCTATAGATATCTGTTAAGTCCATTTGTTATAAGGTCAGGTTTTAGTCTAAAACAGGCATCCTCAAACTTTTTAAACAGGGGGCCAATTCACTGTCCCTCAGACCGTTGGAGGGCCGGACTATAGTTTAAACAAAAAAACTATGAACAAATTCCTATGCACACTGCACATATCTTATTTTGAAGTAAAAAACA
>CAUYPK010096852.1:0-23942 GCA_963574355.1 Loris lydekkerianus
AGGCTCAGGTGAGGGCTGTGACACAGACGCGGGGCCCGGAGGCTCAGGTGAGGGCTGTGACACAGATGCGGGGCTGGGAGGCTCAGGTGAGGGCTGTGACACAGATGCGGGGCTGGGAGGCTCAGGTGAGGGCTGTGACACAGATGCGGGGCTGGGAGGCTCAGGTGAGGGCTGTGACACAGACGCGGGGCCGGGAGGCTCAGGTGAGGCTGTGACACAGACCCGGGGCCGGGAGGCTCAGGTGAGGGCTGTGACACAGACGCGGGGCCGGGAGGCTCAGGTGAGGGCTGTGACACAGACGCGGGGCTGGGAGGCTCAGGTGAGGGCTGTGACACAGACGCGGGGTTGGGAGGCTCAGGTGAGGGCTGTGACACAGACGCGGGGCTGGGAGGCTCAGGTGAGGGCTGTGACACAGACGCGGGGCTGGGAGGCTCAGGCACGTTTAAGTGGAGGGCTCTAGTGAGAATTTCTTTTCATACTTTTAGACAAACATTGGTGAGGGTACCAGAGGTTAGATAGGTAGTTTGGGTTTGAGATAAAAGTCATCCTATTAAGAATATTTGGGCTCCAGTTTGGATCACAGAGACTCCTCAGAGTGGCAAAGAGGATCACACAGAAATCTTAATTGGATGACCGGACCGGACAAGGAGAAATCCAGGGTTGTGAAAGCTCAGAGAAATAAGAAAGAAAAGGGGCAAGGAGGCATTGAAATATGAAGATAAAATCGATATGGAATTGCCTAGGAAATCAATGAAAGGGATAAAGGACGTGCAGGGGCTGTGAAGTACGTGTTCTGTCTCCTGTACAAGTGAGAAATCTGGCAGCGTGTTTTGAACATGCTGCAATCCTGTAATTAAAGCTCAAGGGAGAACGGGGAAAAGGGAATCTTAATAATCAAGTGAAGAGATGCCCTGGAAATCAGTGACTCCTTGTCAGGAAAACAGTTTCATAGGCAATTCTTAAGTTAAATACACACTCAAGTGTGTAGCCAGAAGATTGACTGATAACCGTGGTTCTGTATATATGGTAGACACTGGACCTTGATTTTAGAACCATAACCTAGTAACAGCATCTATCACACGACAGGCCAAAGTAACTTGCTCATACCATTACCAGGGTCTGATAATCACATTATCTTGAGGTATACTTCAAAGGAAGCGATTATCTTCTTTCCAATGCCCAGGATATGCAAAAGAACAAAATCCCAACACCCCACCCCACCCACAGTCAGTTTCTCATGGTTAGATGAATTTATAGAAAGGTAAGGGCAGGTGTTTATATTTACCTTCTCACATACCAGATACAAATAAAGCAATCATAAAAAAAAGCTTTAATATGTCCTTAAAATAACAAGCAAACAATTCCTTTTTGATACAGAAGGCTAATATACAGAAGAATCATGTTTGATCATGTGAAAAGAATACTGGGAAATCATTTGCTTAAAAAATGTTGAAGTCTTTTTTATTACTCCTTCCTCATCTAAGTAGAGGTAAAGTACTTTGCAAGTCCTGGGCAAACCATACTATCATAATCTTTGGGAAAGTCATTGCTTCTCAAAATGTCCCCAGAGGTTCCTTTCACAAAGACTACAACGTAAGTAAGGGTTCTATTCCTGGATTTTTCCAGATGATTTGGACCCGATTTGTCATGTCCAGATGATCAACACTAGGACTGATTTTGATAAAATTACTGTACTTTAAAGAAAGGGAGAAGATATCTTTAGCTACTTTGATTTAAAAAACCCAGGTTTCCTCATTTCTTAAATGAATTTATCAGAACTTAGAGATTTAAAAGATGTTTCTTTCAAAGGTCTTTCAAAGGCAATTTGTAACAACAAAAACCTACTGTTGTGCCAGTTAATTTTGTATATCCCTAAAGTGCCAATATCTTCCAAAGATGATATATTTATGTTTGAAAACAAGCAGAAGTTATGAAATACAAAATTTTAAGAGTGGGAAAGTCTAAAAATGGTCTTAAGTATCATTTAGTTTGTAACTCAATAAAGTCCCACATTAAAATAGAGAAACTACCCTGTTTCCCCGAAAATAAGACAGTGTCTTATATTAAAGTGTGCTCCCAAAGATGCACTAGGTCTTATTTTCAGGTGGTGGATGTCTTATCTTTCCTGTGAGTAGGTCTTATTTTTGGAGGATGTCTTATTTTCGGGGAAACAGGGTAGTTAGTGAATTTAAAAAACAAACAGACAAACAAACAAAACAACAACAAAAAAACACAGGATTACCACCCAAGGTAACAAGCTGTCTTCATGACCCTTCAAAACACAAATACAGAAGAGAGGAATCACTAACAGCCACAAAACATCACTTGTTTCACATCCGCTTCTGTGCCGAGAGAAGCAGAGGGAAGCAACAGGCATCTGAAAATGTTAAGAAAGAAGAATCTCCAAATAGACAACAGATGTTTCCTGAGTAACATGGTGGGTCACTATGAGTATAGAATCTGACATGAGGGGAGGTTTTTACCTTCTTTACTGGTAAGCAAATGCAGGGCACCCCTGGGAGAAGACTTTAAGGTAGCTGGAAGAGTGGGTCCACGGTGAGCTTTAGAGATGCCACCTCCAAAGTGGGGTCCTATGTGGAGGAACACACATGGAAGGTCATTAAAATTACTGGATGGTAAAGATTAAAGAGCAAGAAAGTCCGCATAAGTGTGGGTAATAAAAACAACCAGAATATCTTTAAAAGCAGTGGGCCATGCTTTTGAACACTACATTAAAAACAACAGAAAAGAGAGTTTCATGAAATTAGAAAAGATCCCCTGAAACCCATTATCTTCTAGTCTTCTAATTTCAAAACCAAAAGAGTAATATTAATAAAAATGAGCAACAAAAAAATTATTGAGATCAAATGCCTTGCTTAGTTGTTATAAGATAGGAAAAAATAATAATGAAGTGCAGGAGAGCATTGCTAAAGTCAATACAACACTTAAGGAATCCCTAAATGCCTGGAAAATATTCAACAATGAGGAAAAATTAGAAATTAAAAAAGTCATTTCACAAAAAAAAGATTAAAGTAGAAGGATCACAAGAAGGACTAAACATTATAATGTCTTCAGAAAATTTAAGATAAAGAAGGAGGAATTTTTATATTATGAAGAAATAGAGAACTTTTTGGAAAAATAGTTGATATATATTAAACCTAAGAAAATAATATATAATATAGGGGTAATGGAAAAACCAAAGCACAAAGAGGACCAGCATTGGAATGCACAATTTAGTGGAAAAAAAGGAAAGAAAATAAATTATAGATTCAAAAGTACACTATACTGAAAATAATGTCATGTCCAGATGATCAACACTAGGATCAATTTTGATAAATTTACTGAATTTTAAAGAAAGGGAGAAAATGTCTTTGGCTACTTTGACATAAAAGAAAGAGGAGTATTCATAAAGGTAAAGAAAAAAATAGATTACCATCGGATATATATTTTTTGAACTTTCAGTCCTTTTTGCCAGAAAAGAATGGAGTAATACGCTTGATTTACTAAAGGAAAGAAAATGAACCGAGAATTTTGTATCTAATAAATCTGATGTTTACACGTAAAAGGCACAAACCATTTTCAACATGTAAGGATACAATGAACTAGATCCACGTTCCTAAGGCTGTACTAGGAAAATAAGCATTAGACATCCGACATAACCAGGAGATCACGGAGAGAAAGACAGAGGGTGAGCATTCCACATATAACTCTTTACAAAACTAGGCCAAATGAGGGTTTAAACATGAGAGAGAACCTGATGTGATAACTACATACCCTCATGAAGAAGAAAAAGTATGACTGTAAACATGATAGAGAATGGGGAGGACCTTACAGAAAAAAAATGCATAACTCTCATTGGTAATTATATTGTAATGATAATTTTACTGCAGTCATTCATAGAAGGTTCCATGCATAAGGTGAAATAAAGGAAAATAATAATCATGACATAGTCTAGCATCTCCTCTGTCCTTGAAAACCAGGATTATTTATAGAAAATAAAAAGGATATTAAGTATTATGTATGTATTATGAATTGGAATAGAAAGTATCAGTGTGACTGTATGATAGATATTTAAACATGTCACAGTTCTCACTGAATATTTGACTTCTGCAATTCCGAGAGGTGTTCAAACATGACTTATATTTATCTTTTGTATATATTATTGCAATTTGAAGATTTTTTTCTTTCTTAATATGTGTAAACATTTTTTCCTTTCTTAATATGTGTATACATTTTTGCACCCTCTTTACATGTAGGCAGTGAATTGCTGAATAGCTGTAAACATCACCAAAAGAGAGAGAACTAGACAATATATGTTTCCTGATAAAAGAACACGCTTATAACATATATGTATGCCACAGGGATCAAACCTGGATCTGACAAAACCTCTGCATGCCAATCTGCAGAAAATACAAAGGACAGAGATATGTGCTGATTTTCACCATAAGCAATGGAAATTAGCACAATGTAAATTATGGACAGGCACGAAAGTTTGTATTGCTGAAATTAAACAATGAAAAGCAAAAGCAAGACGATTCTTTCAAGCAGCAATGAGACCTGGAAATAACACCACTGAAGCAACTTATAAAATACCTTATATACTCTGGGAAAAAGGGAAGCCATTCAGTGATGTAGAAATTGTCAAAAAATTATCAAAGTGTAAGATGCTTAGGCTCTGATAACATTTCAAAGTAGAAACAACTGTCTCTTTCAAAGAGTAGCATAACTAATTGGCAGCATGAATTAGCCTTCAACTGAACAGAACAGCTTCTTAGCAATACTTGAAAAGGAAAATATATTATTCAATCACTTTTGGTGAATTAACTGATACTACTAACTCAGCACAGATTTTATACACCACTCAGGTCGTAACAGTTGTTTTTTTTTTGTTGTTGTTGTTTTTTTGTTGTTGCTACAAAGAATTACTTGTTTTAGGCACTCTTATGAATACAACACAAGAAATAGCTATGTTCAACATTTTCAAGATAAATGTGAAGTTGGACTGAATTTTGTAAATTTAGTGAGTTGTATGTATAGATGTGCACCTTCCACAACAGGAAAACATGAAGGGTTTATTGCACAGATAAAAAAGTATTAATAGATTCAGATGCTGTCAATTCTTTTCATTGCTTATTGCAGCAGCAAAATCTCTTTGCTAAAGCTCTATTTTAAGTGACACTTTGCAAAAAGTTAGAAGTGTTGTTAACTGTATTTGTGCAAATGCAACATGGCATCATCAGTTTCGCAACACGCTAAAATTGGGCAATGAGGCATTTGGTGTGGATTGTCCATGTAATTCTAAAGTGTATTGGTTATCACAGGAACAGGTGTTAGCAAACATTTTATCTCTGCAAGAACAGATATTTAAATTTTATGAAGAACAGAATCAGCACTGTGAATTATTGAAAGATGTCTATAGGAGTGCAGCATTTCTGTGTGATAGCATGTCAAATTAAAATGACTTGAACATTTCTTTGCAAGTTAAAACTAAGGCTGTAGGTGATAAAAGAAATCCAGGGCTATAGTTGTGATTCATCTTTCATGGCAGGACCACACCTATGGAGCATATTGCAAGGGCGCAAGTCAAATCTATCAAGTAATGAATACAAATGCCTTAACACTGTGATTAAGTAAAGGAGGTGAAAGCTATGTTAATTAGTAGGATGTAAGCACGGCGATTTGTACAAATAATCAACACACTGAATCCCATAAAGGCATAAATATATTCATGATCTATGTATATATGACTTAATAAAAAATAAAGAAAGAAATCCAAGTATTTCAAAAAATGTATCTTTTTTCAAAGCACCTGTTTTTCAAAAAGAAATTTCGGATGTTTGTCTCCACTGTTAGCAAAGGCCATTGATGAGGAGGATGATATACATGAATCATCTGAAGAATATACAGCTATAGATCTATTAATTGGAGAATGCAAGGAAAAGTTCACTAACATTGGGAATAATGACCTCACACTCAAATTAGCATTTTAGCCTCACCTAGTTAATATCACAAAGTCACCTAAAGAACTATAGACAGTATATGACATTTTGAAGTTATTTTTTGATGATAAGCAAGATCCAGTTGAAATATGAAATAATCTAGTAGAATATCAACACCTTTAGCAACATGCCTAAAAAAAAAGTGCTTTCTTGGTTATCAACCACTTATTGCTGTGAATCTACATTCTCCTGCATAACCCAAGACAAGACGCCCTTAAGGTCACAAATGACTGTTACCCATCTAGAGAATCAACTGAATCTTCAGACCTCCATGTTGCAAACAAATAGTCAAATGCTTTCCAACAAAAATTAGACACAACAAAATCATTGAAAGTTTAGTTAACATTAAAATTAACAGTTCACTTTCATTTTTTGAAATTAGTAAATACATAGTAGTTAGATTTTTGCAAAATAAAGTACTGTTTTAAGTATATTTAATTGAAATGTCTTGAATGCGGCCTTATTTGATAACAGCTAAATTAAACTTCAAACATGCTAAGGTTCCCTAGTCTGGGCCTATGTCCTACAACAGGTAAATTGTAAACAAAATAAAAGGATGGAGGGAAAAGTATAGGTTTCAAAAAGACTCCACCATCAATTTTTAAAATTGGTATCAAAGTATATGCATTTAGATGATTAATATATAATGAGATACAGAAATTGAATCTATAACAGGCAGGAAAACAATTTAATTGGGGGAAGGAAGGATAGATGAAGGGAGGCTTCTAAGGTGGCTGGAAAGGTTTTATTTCTTGGTCTGAGTGTTGGTTGCAAGAATGTTCAACTGAAATCAGGTTATACATGTGCATAAGATATATATATTTTTTATAATACAATCATTAAATACAGAATTGTTTGGTGTGGGTTTCTGTAGGGTATTTATTTTATAATAGAATGATTTTTAAAAAGTGTTATGTATTAAGGAGGGATTAAAATAAAGCCGTGATAAATATTTTGAGGTTAAAATGAGTGTAATAGATTAATGACCTTGATTTTTGCATAACTCACTATCTAATTAGAAACAATTTCAAAGGAGTTCTGCAAATGTTTGAGTAAACTACTGTTGTTCAAATGAAGTTATAGTGTACCTTGGTAACTACTGATAAATTGAAAGCCCTTACTTAAATACATAATTTCTAGTACATCTTAGAAAATTGTTCTTGAATTACATATGTCTGCATTTATGATTTTGGGACCATAGAGCTGATGGAATTATACAATATCACTTATCTACCTCTTTATCTCAGGGTAGACCAACTTGGAAATTAATTCAGAGAAACATTTAATATTTAAAAAAATTTTTTTACCTCCTTCATCTCATCTTTCTCCCATTTCATCTTTCTCCTTTACACTGTCAGGAAGCATTGCAGAAAGGTAAGGAAGTTTAAGCTTTAGAGGCTCCACTTGTACAAGCCCTTCTAAGGTCCCTAGAAATGCATTAACATGAGCATGTTTTTGTAAAATGTGAAAAAGTAAGAGATTTTTCTCAACAATTAGTTGAGACTTTCTTTCTCCTTGGTCAAATGCCCCCTAATATCTGGCACTGAGTAGCTATGGCCATTTGGGGGATTTAGCCAGAAGAAACCTAAGATTAGAAGTGTAAGAGGTCAGGTTAGTGGGGCATTTTTATTTGTTTACTGTTTCATCCATGTTTATAAAAATTATTGCCCCATGCCTGGGTAGAGGAAGAAATGGCTTCCAGGATTACTCCACGGTGCTGAGTCCTGACAGTGCTATGAAGGAGCGAGACTCAACACCACATCACCCTATGGAGATGTCTTATAGCAATGGGTACTGGAAAAATTATATATAGTGTGTGTACACACACACACACACACACACACACACACACTATTCAGTATATAGTGAAGGAGAAACAACTTGTAGGGAGAGACTTCTGTGTTCATTGATGCATAGTCAAAACAAGATAAATATTCTCAGTAATAAAGACAGAAACCAAAGTATTTCCCCTTTCATAAGAATCATATAAGATTTAAATTATCAGAATTCCTTTATTTACATATGTGGCATCCACTTTTTAAAAAATAAAACACCTGTTGTGATTTGTTTTTCTCATTCTAAATAACTATCTTTATGTCTAATATTACGTTGCACATTTGATATTCTTTCTCTTAAAACACATTTTAAAATTGTTAAAGATTTGGCAGGGGCTGGATCTGCCTCTTTTCTCAGTGAATGGAGTGAGAATCAGTTAGTGAATGGAAGGCATATTGATTTCTTGTCCTTCCTTCTTTATTGTTAATGTTTAAGAGGATAAATTGAGCCTTTTTGGTGGAGAGGTGAGCCCTGTTAGTGCATTTATTATCTTTCAACAGCATTCAACATGTATACACTATGGTCAATATTTGCTTAATTTTTGCAAAGAAAGATTGATTCTCTGATTATGAAGAATGTCATCTTTGAGTTGAAAGAGACCATTGCCTCTGGAATTTCTGCTCCAGAGAAAAAGACAATTCTGTGTCATACAAATATGATCAGAATTTGATAGAGGACTATTTCAGAGGTTTTATATACTCAATGCTATTCCAGTCTTAACAAAAGCCCTGCAAGGTAAACACCATTGAACGCATTTTTCTTTTTTTTTTTAATGAGAACAAGTTCAAAGACTTTGTGCACCTGCTGCAAATTTATAGCAAAGTTCATGGTTGAACCTAGGCCATCCTGACTTCGATGTTTGTATGTTAAACCACGCTTCTGTAAGAAATTTGCCAGTCATTTAAACTCACTGGCCTCCACTTCCTCATCTGGACAAGTAAGATATTTGACTAGAAGATCTTATAGTTTCCAAAGTATGTGATTCTATGAACCCAAGTTAAGCAAACTTTATAAATTCCATTGTTAGCTGATTTCCATGTCATATAACAGGAAATTCGTCTCAATTTCCCTGTGCCTAATCTAAATTTGGTAATAATTAAAATCCATCTCCTCTCCGTCTGTCCTTTGCAGAGGTGTTGAACAGCTAGTTTGTCACAACCTTGCATAATAACTCTCTGCTGTGATGGGAGAAGTGAAGGTAGTAGGGAGGGATGAGGACGGCTCTGGAGGAAACGCCTGGTACGGAACCTGGACGTGTTAAAGCTTCATCTCACCTGACATATTTAAACAAAATACTTAACCTGAGAAAGCAATGAGGAATAAAATGAGGGTTTATTTTCCTAATCTCTTAGGTGTAATAAAAGGCACGGATGTTTAAATGACATCTGGAAAGATTAAAGCAGCATACAAGTGCTAACTGCCTAAGTGGGACATTTACATAGCCTGTGGAAAAAGACTGTGCATTTCTCTCCCTGGCTATCTGTGGAATGTCGGGAAATTATCATCCACCTGTCTGGAAACATGGATCTGGACCAGGCAGTCCTCGGGTACTGGGTGCAGCGGTTCGGGGGCTTCCAGCATGGGGAGGACTGGTTCTGTGATGTCTTAGCAGGCCGTGGGGGGATTTTAGGCCTTAGCTTCAGCTCATTATCACATCTACTTCCAACTCTCTCTTCTGCCTTGCAGTGGGCTCTGCAATTGCTCTCACTGCAGTTCCTTTGTTAGAGATTTGCCCTCTTGACATCTCTGAATGAAGAAGTTGCAGCACAAAAAGAAGATTGGTGACAGACCCTGAAATTTCATTCCCTGTAGTAGGTCTTGAAACCTTATCTACATGTCATCTGGATAATCAGAGGTCCAGGGTGAGATCTGTCAGAGATTTCTGTTTTAGAAAAGAAATTCAGACACCATTGACAGAAGACTTGGAATGCTTTTGTGGTCCTGTGCTGGCATTGTCCATTATTATGCGAGTGCCAGCCTGAGGCTGTGGTGACAGAGGAACCTCAGGGTGGCCTCTTAAGGACAGCAGCACAGGTGGGCAGACCCCTCCACTCCCTCCACAACAACAGAAGCCAAACAAAGAGGAACTCACCACCAATAGCAAAAAGCAGAGACAGGTAAAAATAGAACACCTCTGCATCAGTTGAAACTAGTCTGTGAGGGAATATAATGGAACTCATGAATTACGCAATCAGTGAGACAGACAGTGTCAAACGGGGTAACTACATTTTCCAAAAGAGTTGGAGACTCACACATATAACCAAACCAATAAAATCCCCAAGCAGAAAATGTCCTGTTCCTTATGGAATTTACAAAACCATGGACATTAAAAAGGTTACACCTATAATTCTTGGCCCTGAAAAACTACTCACTTCCTTGAAAATTCTTGGTTCTTTTCTTCTTATTAAAACACAAATTTCATTGGCCTTGGAGTCAAACCTTATCAGATATGAAACACATTAAACTCTTTGCCACATCTCTCCATGATTCTAAGCAAATCATCTTTGGAAGTTTCACAAGAGGAAGTAATACCCAGTAGTTAAGGCTCTGAGCTAAACAGTTTGAGTTCAAATCCTGGCTTTGCAACTCACAAAAACCTTCTCTCTGTATTTGTTTCCTCATTAATAAAATGGAATGAGTATAATAGTATAACAACATCATAAGGATATGGAGGGTATCACTACAAAGTGAAGGAGAAACATTCAATAATGCCATAGCTGATGTTGCTACTGTTATTATAATCATGTCAGTCAGGATAGCCTACATGAAGCTATGTAACAATCACCCGCAATGTCTCAAACATTAGAACAAGAAATGTTTCTTACTTATGCTACAGTTCCATTGTAGACTCCGGCTGATAGAACAGCCACCATCTTATAAGTTAATGATTGATATACCGGAGGGCAAAGAACTCTGGGGGGTCTTGTGTCACCATTTAAGTACCCCAGTACAGAGAAAATACACATCATCCTTACTCATGACTCATTGTCCAGAAGCAGGCCACTTGATCCCATTAAACCACAGGGGGAGCAAGATGGGGGAAAAAAGTCCATGCTTGTTACTTGTTGAACAATATTGATGCTCAGAATTATTTATTTTTTATTAATAGTAGCAACTATATATTTCAAGACACCGATGGTATGATTCTTAGTATGTGATATTCCTAATAAGAGAAAGACTTAAATCAAAAGTGTATATTTCATTTTCATCAATACAATGCTTAGTTGAGGACCAAAGAACAACCATGGAACATGTGTAGCTAGTACTCTAGTGCCTTGGCATGGCTTTATATGTAATTATAACAACGCCAAAAGGTAAATACTTTTAACCCAATTTTACACACAAAGAAGCAATGCCTAGAGAAGTTCATAATTGAGAATCAGATCTACCAGACTCTGTGTATATCATCTTTATATTATGCCCATTGCATATATGAAAGGATAATCCAATACAAGTGACCCAAACATTACGTCCTTGTGTCCCTATAAAATACCCCCCGTACAGATGGATTGGCCTAAGAGAAAAGTAAGCCTTCACTCAGCAAGTTTGTGAATCCTTAGGTTACCTTCTTCATTTTCTGTTAGTGAATAGGAAAATGTTTTGTCTGGTTAGCATTATAGAAATCTGTACTGTCTATTTGGGGAAGACTATTCAACTTTTAAGTTCAGTAAAATCTTTACTTATGATCCTGGTTTTTACATCCAAAGTGAAATTAAATTTGAATTCAGTTTCTCAGACATAAAAGGAAAGCAAGGTATGTTAGAGATGCTAATCTAGTGTTCCATGGTCCACTGGATACCGGCCATCCTCAGCTGTGGCTCCACATGTAACTTCTGCTTTACAAAACTGCCCAGCCTGGGAGGAAGAACGGGATGGACTGACAGGGCAGGGGATGCAGAAAAGACAAAATCAACAAGCAGAGCTCGAGGAGCAGTTATTTTATCAAAACTGATGTAATGTGAGACGGTTGGAAACACTGATGACTTTATACTGGGCTGAAACAGGAATAGGGAGAGGCAGCGATAACTCCTCAGTTACAAGCCTCCCGTGCACCACTCAGCATCTCAGAGCACTGTGGGAAGCAACGCAGGAAGCAAGGACTGTGCTTTATGGAAAGAGCAAGTCCCCCACCTGGACTCTGCATTTCTGGATAGAAACCATTTTCAGCTAGAAAGGCATTCTTTGATCTTTCAGGTTTAGCCCTAGGAATGTAGCCCTTGACAATGGAGGCTGTAAGTGAGCCAGAGGTTGCTATAAATAATGGTGACTCTCAAGAACTCAGTCCTGGAACTTACTAGGAAAAATAATCTCAAATTCCAACCTGCAATATCTCTTTCCTTTGATCAATTTGCTAAAGACTTAGTGGAAGATAAAAGATAATAGCAAATGTGTAAACAAACGCAAATCTTTGATTTCCCACGTATCCTACAGCTCAGACTAACTCCTGTCTACCATGATGGCCTCCTTGCCAGACACCCTCTCCAGTCCACACACAGATTTTTGTAGTAACCTAGATGTACCCCAATTGATCACTTCCATCTACAAAATACAAGCAAATCATTCACTGGTGCCTAGGGCATGCTAGACCCTGCTGTGAATGGTTCAGGTATATTATTTTGCTGTGAATGGTTCAGGTATATTATTTTGTTCTCATGATGGCCTTGGCAATGGGAACTACCCCCTATTTTGCAGATGAGAAAGTGGAACGCACAGAATGATACATAACTTGCACCAAGTCACACAGCTAGTAACTCAGAATGCAGTTCCAAAACCCATTTTCTTTTCCTTAAATTATGCTTTTAAACTTGGTGTCATTTTTATCTGAAACATTCTTTCACCCATTTATCCCTGGCTCTGGCCTCATCTACTTAGGGAATTTGTTGTTGACCCCTCTCTGACCTTTACTTTTTTGTTTAGCATACTTTTTTTGATTTCAGATTAATATGAGGGTACAGACAATTAGGCTACATTGTTTGCACTTCTTAGTCTAAAGCCTAAAGTCCACGTTGCAGTTGAGCTTTTGTAGTTCTTCACATCATTACCAGGCTACTGTGCCCCAGCAGCCTCGGTGTAGCTCTGCCATGCAGGGACCACACTGTGCTGTCACCTTTTTAATTTCTCATCACCTTCTCTAGACTGAGCACTGTGGTAGTCCTTATTCATTTCTTCAACCTTATTACCAAGCCTGGTGTATGGTACTTAGTAGTTGTTAAGTAAATATTTGTTGAATTGATTAGTATGATAAATAAATAAAGAAAACATGTATAGGGAGATTGCAGTTGTCTTTTCACCAAATTGGTAAGTGATCTGTGAAATTCTGTTAAAATCGACTTTCCATGAATGAGGCTCAGAATCCCGACTACCACACACAAAAATCAAATAAAGAATTCTGTTGCCGTGCAGGTGCCTCTCAAAGTGAGTACTGTCTATTTTTAACTATTGTACAGTGTTTTCAACCTGAATCCACAAAGTGTCAACTTTCTATGTCTCTTTCTCTAAAAGGACAGCTACTCCTGGGATCTAAAGAAGGCTCTCTTTAGTTTTTACAGAAGGAAAGAATATCAACAAAACAAAAGCAGATGTTTGTGACTATATTATATTTGAGCAGAGGCCTTGGGAGACTTTTTCTTCTTTTCACAGATACTGAGTGATTCAAATCTCAGCATCCTTAAAGGATTTCTGATTTCAAGTTTGAACTAAGAAACATCCTTTGTGTAGACTCTGATGACAGAAGTCCAGGTGATGGTTTTAGACAACATGACATTAAGTCAATAGCTTGTTTTAAAACCATGCTGATGTCAATGCCTTATTTACAGGCAGCAGGGGACCCAGGGTGGGTTACGTGGAAGGGCCTGTTCTCTACCTGGCTGCACCTTCAATGTCTCTTTCAGAAGTTTCTTCCCTTTCACTCCCTACTGAGAGGGGGAAAGCCATGGTGTCCAGTAGTCCCAGGATAGAGGCTTCTTCTTGTTTTCATTATGCGTGTGCCTCTGGAAAGGGCATAGGCTTCAGCACCAAAGCCGCAGAACCCTGAGTTTGAATCCCAGCAAAGTGGTTTTCCAAAAGGCCTCCCTTGTGTTCCCCTTCTCCTGCCTTCTCTTCAGAAAATCTATTAAGCTTCTAGACATGATGTATTTTTTCTGTAAAGTGAGAATCATGACATAGATTTCACAAGGTTTTTACCAGGACAAGAAATAATAAAAATAATGTAAAGTGTGCATGTGGCATAAGCACAAATCCAAAAGTCACTTTAATAATTATCATTAACTTGAGAGGATGAAGGCAGGGTGGGTAATAGATTGAGATAGATCAATTTTTGCTCAGCAAAAATTTTCAGCCGAGAAAAATCCAACGTTTTATATGCTGAGCAGGCTTCAGGGCATTGGCTGAACTCTTCACACATCTGTAGGAAAGACCAGGGAAGCCCGACTGTACTCACAGTGACAGTATGAGAACTTACCTGCCTATCCCAGCTTCATCTCAAGAGTGTCCTTCTCCTTCAAGGGAGTACTTTTTCCTCTTTAATGGATTGAAGTATTTATACCTTGCATAGGCATAATGGAGACTTGGTGAGAGGATGGTGGTGTGTGGGGCAGCTGAGAAGAGCTGGAGGATGGACAAGGAGGGAGGCCTTCTGATCTTCATTTTAGCTCTTCAATTCCATGGCCTGGTTTCTCTAATAAAAGAACCAATAGCTCTATTCACTTTTCCCCCATCTTTTCTCTGTCCCATTTTCATATTTCTCTTTATCATGTTGGAGCTTAAAAAATTGAAGCAACAGCTATGAATGTGATGGAAGTGGTTTTTACAAATCAGATTACCTGGGCAATTTGCCATCTCAGAGCATAGACAGAAGCCGCTGGCCTCCAGACATCCTCCTATCTGTCCTCACTGCTCACTCTGTGCTGTGTGCTGGATGTCACACATTAGGTCCCACCTGTCCTTTGGTCCTGGGCTCTGGAACCTCTTCAAGATTCTTTCACAATCCAGTTTCTCCCGTCCACCATCCCTTCAGTGAAACATGATTCTGTCAGCCAGACTCATTTAAAAGGCCACAGTTTCTTCCTTGTTCAGCCAGAAGAAAATCTAAACCTAATCTACTCAGAAAAGCTCATGAATACACTTTTGCTATTTACTCCAAATGGAAGCCTATCTCCAGCTTGGCAGCTGAATAAACCAACAGCTTTGTACATAAAAAAACAAACAAACAAACAACAACAACAACAACCATGATTCTGTCTCTGGAGTATTGCAAGAACAAATAATAGAATGAAAGAAAGAAGAGGGGAAGGAAGAGATGGAGGGAGGAAGAGAAATAAAGCTTTCTTGTCACGAACATCTTTCACGTGATTCTCTTTCAGAACTTGCTCACCTCCTCTTCCCATTTCTTAAGGTATTATATGCCTCCTACAGTTCTTTTTTATTTCAGAATAAAAAATAAAGGGGGTACACTTGTTTTGTTTACATACTTTGTTTTTATACAAATTGATTCACAGTTATATGCATAAGTGTTTCCTTCACCCCAATAGGGTGCACTGTACCCAATAGGTGTGAATTGACCCATCTCCTCCCCACTCCTACCAGCTGGGTTTTCCTTGAGATTTCCTTCCACATGTGCCCTGAAGTGTTGATTAGTTAGCTCCAATCTGGTATTGGGCACATGTATTTATTTTTCCATTCTTGTGATGTTTCACTTTGAAGAATGGTTTCTGGCTCCCGTTGGGTTGTCCAAAAAAGATCACCATTTTTTAATGGTTGAATAGTACTCCATTGTATGCATATCCTACCCATTCATGTATTGGTGGGCACTTGGATTTTTCCCACATCTTTGTGATTGTGAATTGTGTTGCTATAAACATTCAAGCTTAGGTGTCCCTTTTATCAAATGACCTTTCTTCCTTTGGGTATATACCCAGCAGTGGGATTGGTAGATCAAATGGTAGGTCTACTTCAAGTTCTTTGAGTTATCTCCCTACAATTTTCCATAGAGGTTCTGTTAGTTCTTGGCCCACCAGCAGTGGATAGACATGAAGTATCTTTCTCTCTGCACATCCTTGCCAGAATCTATGGTTTCGAGGCTTTTTAATACTAGCCATTCTTCTTGACGTTAGGTGATATTTCATTGTGGTTTTGATTTGCATTCCCCCAATGGTTAGAGACACTGAACTTTTTTTTATTAGTTTGTTGGTCATTACTACATTTATTTGAAAAGTTCTATTATTGTCTTTTTCCCACTTTATAATGGAGCTGTTTGGTTGTTTCTTGCTGATTTGCTTGAGTTCATAGTTCCTTTTATTTTACTAATTCCTCAAACCAACTCCTACTTTAATGTCAAGTTCACTTATTCCACAAAACAAATTTCACTATAGTCATGCATAATTCCTATGGCTTTAAATTCAATGGGCACTTTTATTCCTCATCCAACTTGACCTTTTACCTCCTGACTTATCCATACAATACTGGAACTCCTCAGTGGAGTCCTGGCTCTTCCTGCTTCATCCTGAACTCTCTTCTTAGGATACTTTGTCCAGGTATGCACCCTTGATCAAATCAGAGCTGCATTTCTCTGATTTCCACAGCAACAAAAATATTTCTTCCATTTGGTAGTTCCACTGGGATGTATTTAAAGTACCTTGAACTCAATATCAAATACAAAGTTGTTGGGGTCCGGGACTGTCCAGGCCCTGGCTTATCTATACTCCTGACAGACACCAGGAGTATAGATAAGGGAACAATTACCCTTAGGTGCCTCAGGGCTAATTTTCTCAGCAGGAGAGAGAGAAAGAGAGAAAGAGAGAGAGAGAGAGAGAGAGAGAGAGATTGATTGAGAGAGAGAGAGAGAGAGAGAGAGAGAGAGAGAATCTTAGAGGGAGAAGAGCAGTCTTAATACTACAGTGGATCTTAGCAGTCTTCTTCGAGAGATGCCAGGCAGATGTCCTATAGGCAGGAGAAGCAAAAGAGTCAGGGTAAGCGAGTCCATAAAAGAATGAACTCTCCCTGACTGCCTTCTCCTGCAGCTTCTTACAGATGTGTTCTCGTGGCTATTTGCACCACAGGTCTAAACTGCTAATGATGGGTCTTCTCATCTCACGAGCTCTCATGTTATCGAGTGCCGAGTCCCTCCCCACGCTCTGATCACCAACGTGTTATATTACCAAGCTGTTACTGGTGTTTCTTACAATTACTGAGTGTTCCAAGCTCAACACTTGCTTTTCCTTTCCATATGCTATATGGTATACTACACAAAGTTTATGTTCTCCTTCCACCTATAACCTCTTCCACTGACCCTCTCTCAGAGATAATATCACCAGATGCAAAAAGTCTTCCAGAAAACAAACAAACAAACAAACAAACAAACAAACAAACAAACTCTTTTACATTTCCATTCCAAGCCCTGAAAAGTGTGCATCCTGAGTAACTTTCCAACCATCTGCTCCTGAGCCTACACTATTATCATCCTTGTTCAAGTCGTAATTATATAACTTGGCAGTGCTGCAAGAGAATCCTAACTGGTTTTTTCCCTCTTGCTCTCTCCAATCTCTTCTCCATTTTTATGTAAGAAAAACATTTCTCAAATTATTTTCCGAACATTCCGAACATTCTGTATGGATTGGTCATTCAAGTGCATCTTATTCATCCCATCTCTGTCTGCCTTTTGCCTAAGTAGACCAAGCTTCTCTGGAAGGCTGAAGTTACCTGCATGCATATTCCAATTAACTGACTCCTTTGGTAATAGAATCTCATTTCTGTTTGTTTAAAATGGATCATATAATACATGTGAAGTAAAATGTTTCCCAGTCATTTATTACACACAGAAGTGTATAGATTTTTTCCTGAAAATAGAAGTGGCTCTCAATATTTATAAACAGCTGATATATTTTTTCTGCCCTTGAGGCTTACTTTTGGATTTTTCCAAGTATGATGCCAAATGAATTGAGGCACTTCCACAATTATCACTTTACCTTCAAGGCGTAAAATTTACTTTTTACATTTTAACCAGAAAATGCATATTAAATGCTAAAAATTAAATCTTTATTTTCAACACAAGGAGTCAAAAAACAGGGTCAATCAATCTTTTCTGCAATCAATTTATCTGAAATTTACCCTGAGTGCTTGGAACAGAATCTGAATCCAACTCAATAATTTATTTATTGATCAATTATGAACCTACTGAGTCTCGTAGCATTATGATAGAGTTGCACAGGGATAGTGGTTCAAGAAAGAATGTTAGAGAATTAGGTAAGAAAGGAATGTGACATGGATCACATACACAATCTGGTTGTTAGAGAAAAGCACACCACACAAGATATATTCATGTAATTATAGATACATAGATAGATAGATACATACATACATAGATAAATAAAGAAACAGAAGTAATTTAATGCTCAAATGGATTATGCTAAAAAAAAAAAAACATAGCATTGTATTTTCATAAATGAAGAAAACAGAGTCCAACAAGGCTTTATAAAGGAGGTGAGACTTTAAATGGACATTAAAAATTTTATATAAGCAGGTGAAGTTATAGTCAACAGAATTTTCTGATGGGTTAAACCATGAGGTATAATAAAAACAAAGATTTTTTTTCTGGAACTATTAGAATAGAATTGCATTTACTAAGGAGAAACAGGGAGAGAAATTGCTAGGAGTGCAGAGAAGCACAGCAATTTATTTGAACCTGGTAAATTAGAGATGCTTATTAGACATTGAGGATCTGATGTTGAGAAGAAGTTAGAGTGACGAGACTGTGCTTCAAGAATGAGAGGTGTGAACGGAGGGTGTAAATTTGTGAGTCATCAACAATGTTCGTTTTGGAGCAATGAGACTGGATGAGATCACCAACAGAGGAGAATCGATAAAGAGAAAAAGACAGTCAGTCAAGGACTAAACCAAATGTAACTCAAACACTTTTAACTGAGAAAACGAAGAGAAACCAAAAGGAGAAATAGTGATCAATGAGGCGGGAAAAAAATTAGAAGAATGAAGTGTGCTGACAGCTTGTTTACAAGAGAATTTCAGGGAGGAGAATGTGATCATTTTTGTTAAATGCTGTGGATGGATCTAGTAAGATGAGTGCTGTGAATTGGCCATTGGATCTAGCTACACACGGAGGCCATTGGTGACCTTGATCAGAAGAACGTCATTAGCGTGAGAGGGAAGAATGCCTAGATGGTGTGTGAATAAAAGTCAGAGACAGAGCAAATATAAACCTTTGCGTATGTTTTGCTATAAGGGAAAAAGGAGAAGGGGAGTTGGGGCCAGGTGAGAATATAGAAACAGACAGTTTTATGTCTTCACTTACTTAGAAAAGCAGGATTTACCCATGGAAATTATGAAGTAATGAGGAAAAGATTGTGATGCAAAAAGAAAGGAGAACTAGATTCCTATCATTGCATAGGTAACAAGTTAGCTCTGACTATACCTCTGCACATTTTGGAACAAGTTCATAGCAGCCATATTTCTATGGCATCTTGCACAAACTTAAAAGACAGCAGGGGGACCCACTCTCTCCTCTCTTCACTGGGAGAAAATTAAAGTACTCACACCTATCTTAGAAAAGAGTGAAAAAAGAAGATTGCATATTGGAAGAAAGAGTTGTCCTGAATTGAAATATTTATCCAAGTGGCCCTAAAGTAAATTAAAACAACCTTCTTATGTTTATTAAGTTTACATGGTTATTAAGTTTAAAATCTTTCTCACTGCTTCCCTACTGCCACTCAAGTTCACTTCATTTCTGTTAGGGGAACAGAAATCCAGGATGAAATTAAGAAACATTCAAGGAGTTTGCTTGTCCAATTGTGATTTGTGACATTTAGCCCTCTGCCCTGCCAGTCAATTTTTCTAACTTCTGTTTGAGGCAGCTATACTGACCCTATGTTTAGGCATTGTGTAGTTAAATACTCTTCAAAATTGTATGAAAGCTAATAATAAGTGTTAAAACCCTGGTTTAACTTAATGTATATTCTGTGACTTAACTCCATGCCACAAACCCTAAGGTAAAGAAGGATAAAGTGGACCACTTCTAAATAAAGAAAGCTATTGATCAACCAAGACTCTTTAAAACTTATATAGCCCAAGAATGATGCTGCTTAGACCATCTTAAAGCTACTATTTTAAAATAATTGTTTTCCCTTAATTCACCCTCCTGGGCATAGTCCTGGCCATGTTCCTGACTCTGTCCCAGGTTCACACTTTCGTATTCTGCTGACCTTTCCAGGATGGTTTCCACGCCTCCTCTTCCAGCCCTGATGCAGGCTTCATCCCCAATCACATAACCATTTACTGACCTGCCTTCCTAAGTGCTCTTCTGCTGAGCTTTGGCTTTTTTGTACCTGGATATGTTTAAACCCTTTAAAATACTAATAGATTACATTTCAATGGTGCCCGCTCTATGCTGGGCACAGTGATGCACTTTATAAACACTTCTATAACCAGGTAAACATCATCATCATGAAATTAAAAGAGAGAAAGATCAGTCTATGAGAAGTTGAGTAACTTTTGAAAAATATGGAAAATTCAGTATTCAAAAACATGTCAAATACCAAAGTTTTAACCACACCAGCCTGACTTGCTGCAGAATTCTTTAGTTTATATTTTAGTGAACCCATTAGGGTTTGCTTTTAATTATTTGAAATCAATTCTTCACCACTTGACTTAGCCTAGTTGCAGCCCCTCTGGGGAGATGTCCTGGGAATCTGAGCCATGTCCAGATGTTGCACCTGGCAGTTCTGTGTTGTAAGGAAAGAGAATACAATGAACCTCTGCAAATTTGAGGGTAAGGGCATAACTGCTTGTGTGGAGTAGAAGAGGAAAGAAGAATTTCAGCTTAGCAAGCAGCATGTCGGTCTGAATCTCAGGTGTAAAACCTATGGTGCCTCGTTTCCTTATCTATGGAATGAGAGTAACATTAATGAGTAGCACGTAAAAGTATTGTGAGGGTTAAATAAGTTAATAGTACAGTATTTAAAACCGTCGCTGGCTCATATACAGGGATTTATTATTGCTAGTACTGTTACCACTACTGAGCCACTGCCTTCCCCATCTTGGCTGTGAGGTTACCCTGGACTCCATCCATCTGCCAGGGATTTTGGCAGATCCCAGACCTCTATTCATGACCTTCCTCTTCACTACTGTTGAAACCAGAGTGGGTTTATTGGTCAGGCAGAGTCTTAACTGAATCAAACTCATATGTTGTACCATTTCTCTGGCAAGACAATTGTATAATGACACTGTCATTTAGAAGACAAAGAAACAGATTTCCTCACATGGCCCCATTTGTCCTACTTTCAGCAACGATGCTTTTCAGCTTTTATCCTTTTATTGCAGTTACGCTCATCATGTTGCTCTTGCTTGGTCAGATTTTAACACTGAATTTCTTGACGCTTCCAGGACCCCTGTTCATCAGCCTCTATTCACTTCTCTTAATCATGACACTGCATTTTCTCTAACTGGTTCTCAATTTGCTCATGTTGTTTTCCAAATGAGGCAAACAAGATTCTGAAAGTGGAATTTTTCTATTACGAGAGGGGGAGCTGCTGACTGCCTGTTCCATAGCCTAATGGATCTACACCCACATCTCATAATCTGGGCCTTTTCAGACTCGATATTCTATGTCTAACTGATTAGAATATCATCCATAAACTATGCACACTCCTGTGCAAAGTTCTTTTGACAATATCACTTTCTGCACTTTCTTCTTACTCTTGACTGGCAGCATGCCAAAAGTGCAAGTTTGCATTTTTACAAATGGAATCTCATTTTGTCATTTTCTGCTCCTACTTAAAGTGACATCTGATGGAGAAAGTAATAAGTTGCTCTTAGTGCTTTAGTAGGTTACCACCTTGCATCAAGTCAAGCTTTCCAAAAGTTAGAAGAAATAGTTTTCAAATATATTTTTTTCTAAAAAAAAATTGGTGGCATGTTTTATAAAATGACCTGACCCTTTTAAATGCATGGTGCAAATCTGGTCCAATTATAGTAGTAGGTGGCTAATGCCATTCACTGACCAGTTTGTTTTACCAGGTACCCAGTTTGATAAGCATCCACAGGATGACTGATTTATATTTTGGACAAGAAGAAGAACTTGCCCTGCATAACGATGGACATCTTGTTACATCCCATTCCCAAATCTGTCAACCATCTAATGACAGCCAGAGCACAAAACAATATTTCACTTGGTCATAAGCAACAAGGCCCATGAGTATAAATAGCTATTGTTTTCTAAGTGTTTTATATGGTAAGAGGGCACACCATATCCATATTTGTGGAAGTCAAGAAGTACGTGGTGCTTTCATTTTCCCTATTCCTAATCAATGAGATTCTATATGCTTGGTTACTATACTGACAAAATATTCTGTGAAAGAAAAAAAAAGAAATTCAGCACAAGGTGAGCCCTGGTGCATTTGTGTCTGTTAATATAATCCAAATGTTTCGGCAACACTTTCATTATGCATCAAGGTGAAGTCGCATGACTTGGAAACCACTACACTGTCAATTGAAGTTTCTAAGACATTTTTCTTAAGAAATGAAAATGGATTTACAACAAGTGTATCCCATTCTTCAGACCCTCCACTGTGAGGGTATTTTTCTCCTAATATTTACAGCCTCTGGGTGGATGTTGCCATTGTAACAGTACCAGGTACTGGGAAGCTTCACAAGGGACCGAGAACTCACCCCAAAATGATCTTAGCAATTTATTTCAATTAGAAATGTGTTTTGATGAAAACCAGAAGTAAAGGGCTGTTTATGGTCCAATGTTTCTATCCAGAAACTGAGCACACAACTCCGAGACGGGGATGACCATCAGTGTACAATTCATTGAAGGGGATTGATAATCATTGTACAACTCAGAGAAGGGGATGATAATCAGTGTACAACTCAGAGAAGGGGATGATAATCAGAGTACAACTCAGAGAAGGGGATGATAATCAGAGTACAGCTCAGAGAAGGGGACGATAATCAGTGTACAGCTCAGAGAAGGGGACGATAATCAGTGTACAACTCAGAGAAGGGGATTGATAATCAGCGTACAACTCAGAGAAGGGGATGATAATCAGCATACAACTCAGAGAAGGGGATGATAATCAGAGTACAACTCAGAGAAGGGGATGATAATCAGCATACAACTCTGAGAAGAGGATGATATTCAGTGTACAACTAAGAGAAGGGGACGATAATCAGTGTACAACTCAGAGAAGGGGACGATAATCAGTGTACAACTAAGAGAAGAAGACGATAATCAGTGTACAACTAAGAGAAGTGGATGGTAATCAGAGTACAACTCAGCGAAGGGGATGATAATCAGAGTACAACTAAGAGAAGGAGATGATAATGAGCATACAACTCAGAGAAGGGGACGATAATCAGAGTACAACTCAGAGAAGGGGATGATAATCAGCGTAGAACTCAGAGAAGGGGATGATAATCAGCATACAACTCAGAGAAAGGGATGATAATCAGCATACAACTCAGAGAAAGGGATGATAATCAGCATACAACTCAGAGAAGGGGATGATATTCAGAGTACAACTCAGAGAAAGGGATGATAATCAGCATACAACTCAGAGAAGCGGATGCTAATCAGCGTGCAACTAAGAGAAGGGGATGATAATCAGTGTACAACTGAGAGAAGGAGATTGATAATCGGTGTACAACTCAGAGAAGGGGATGATAATCAGCCTACAACTCAGAGAAGGGGATTGATAATCAGTGTACAACTCAGAGAAGGGGATGATAATCAGTGTACAACTCAGAGAAAGGGATGATAATCAGTGTACAACTCAGAGAAGGAGATTGATAATCAGAGTACAACTCAGAGAAGGGGATAATAATCAATGTAAAACTCAAAGAAGGGGATGATAAACTGGCCCCCGAATAGCCAGAGAACTTTCTTTTTTTTTACTTTTTTTTTTTTTTCTATTATAGATAAAAATATGCACCATAGATGTGGCCCGTCCCATTACCCTCCCTCCACCCAAACCTCCCCCCTCCCTTCCCCTTCCTTGGTCCTTTCCCCATAGTCTTGTGGTATAGTTGGGTTATAGCCTTCATGTTAAAGCTATAGTTTAGCTTCATAGTAGGGCTGAGTACATTGGATACTTTTTCTTC
>CAUYPK010096853.1:0-15600 GCA_963574355.1 Loris lydekkerianus
ATGTTGGCGATGGGATAGATACTGACTAATGGAGAGACTTTTTTTTATGATAGGTCAAGTCTGAGAAAGTGAAATTATAGCTGAACATCTAGTGGGTTTGCTAACCCTCTGGATACCCCGGCATCTACGTTAGGCAGAGAAAACAGTAAAGACAAAGGTACTAAATGGGAATCAGTGTTTAGAAAAGCCACTGTCTGGATTTTCTAAGAGAAATTATGAAAAAGATACTTTAGCCTCTTAAACTCTAGAAAACAAAACCTTAAAGCCTTGTCACATCCTAATTGAGTAGAATTATCTCAATCTGAGGTTACTGATGGTTCAGAAAGGAGACAACTGAGCCCTTAATGGGGGGAGAGTATGTGCTGCGCTCAGAAAGCCAGAGACTTCCTTCACCTGTCTGAAAAACTACGTGTTTAATGTCTTTTTTCTGGACTACAAGTCGGTGAATTTCGGCAGTCTCCCATGGACCCCTGAGACCAAACCCGAAAGTAGTCCTGGCCCAATTTTAGACAGAAGGGGTAAAGGAGACGCAGTTTCCCATCCCTAAAACAGGCAAGACCAAGGCCAAGACAGAGACGCTTTAATCGCGGAAGGTAGGACTAGCCTTTGGGTCCGGGAGAGGTTGGGGAGGGACAGCGGCTGTGTCAACTGCGGCAGCAGAATAAGCGCACGTCGTTCAGCGCTGTGTCATCGCGGAGGCCTCTAGGTCGCTCAATCTTGGTCTGCAGGCCACAAGAGCCTTTGGCACATGGGTCGCTCCAGTCTCCAAACTCTCCCCAGTTCAGCCCAGGACCCTCCAGTTCGGTGCCGTCTGAGCAGCGGAAGCGCACGTTGTTAGCTGCTGTGTTGTCCCCGGGAGTCATGGGTGCCTCCACGCGAAGCGAGAAGGCCACTAGGAAGCCGCCGCCAGGACACCACAGCGGCTCACTCCACTCGCCCCATCTACAGAGAAAAACGGGAGGAGCCGCTCCAGACGGATTCCGATCCAGGGACTTTCCAAACCAGTCGCTACAGGACTACGAGGATTGAACATAGCCACGGGATACCGCTGAGGTGCAGAGGAGAGGTCTTCCATCCACCCAGGTCCCCAGCCCCCTCCCCCAGGTGTTATTACTGCCCTGTGGCTCTGAAGAGCCTGTCTGCGAGGAGGGGACGTGTAATGGGGGTAAGGGACATACCCTTAACATAGGGGATCCTGGACCCCTGCCCCCCCACCTTCCAGACTGAGACTCCACCACATGCGTGTTGAGCTGGGCATCCCCCCGCGCGCAGTGCAGCCGAATCCCGTTCAGAGCTGTGTCGTCGCCAGGAATGCCTTGGGCGGGCTCCACCTGGGTGAGGAGAGAAGGAGCGTAGAGGAGTCAGGGGGCTGCCAACTTGGGCTCCGCAGCCCGGCAGCCTCGGGCATATCTGTCCGCTCTAGGACCTACGCCGGAGCCCATACCTTTAGCGAGAACCCGCTGGCGAAAAATCCGATTGGACACAACTCAGGCCAGGCCCAGTCTCCCCAGGGGCCCCCGTTAGTCACTTCGATGACCGACATATAACCGCTTGGGCCGTCTGCCTGTGCATGTCGGCAGCCAGTCACCCACAGCAGCAGCAACAGCTTGGCTCCGGCTACCCACTCCATTCTTCAGCGTTTGGGAAGGAAGCCCCTTAAGCAGGTTTTTATCAGTTTGGCTCCTATGAAGGTTCAGATTGCGGAAGGCCCTCTTGGATTAAGTGACACCCAAAACTAATCCGCTCCTGGAACCCTGCAGACTGTTCGCGGAGGCGAGAGAGGCTCTCAGCACTAGGAAAGGAGGGGTAGCACTAGCCGGAAAATGGAAACAAACTCCACCTACTGAACGTTTACTATAAGCGACGAATTGCTTTACTTAGTCCTCACAACCATTTTAGGTTAGAATTACCCTTATTATTTTAAAGATGAGGGAACTAGGACCAGGCGCCAGGTGGCTCACGTCTGTAATCCCAGCACTTGGGAGGCCCAGGAGGGTGGATTACCTGAGTTCACAGGTTCAAGAACAGCCTAAGCCACAGAGAGACCTCATCTCTAAAAATAGCCCTGTGAGCTCCCGTGGCCCCAGCTACTTGGGAGGTTGAGGCAAGAGAATCGCTTAAGCCCAGGAGAGCTAGGACAACACAGCACACTACCCAGGGTGACAAAGTGAGACTCTTGTCTCAAAAAAAATTTTTTTTTAAATAATAAAGATGAGGGGACTGGGGCTCAGAAATGACAAGCATGGCTGGGTCTAAGTGGCTCATGTCTGTAATCATAGCACTCTGGGAGGCAGAGGTGAGTGGATTGTCTAAGCTCAGGAATTCCAGACAAACCTGAGAAAGAGCAAAAACCCGTCTCTACTAAAAATAGAAAAACTATTCATCCTTCAGCAGGCACCGGTAGGATCACTTGAGCCCAGGAGTTTGAAGTTGCTATGAGCTATGATGCCACTGTACTCTACCAAGGGGGCAGGGATGGGGAGAGAGAAAGAGAGAAAAAGAGAAAGATCACAGCCAACTTGCTCAAGGTCACAGCCAATAAGCCTGGAAACAGTCCAGCTCTAGGAGTGCAGATCAGGGCTAGGAATGGAAGTACAGCTCTAGGAGTGCAGATCAGGGCTAGGAATGGAAGTAATCTTGTGGGAATCCCTCCAGCGACAAGATCAGTCAGCAGCAAGGGACCTCCTGTGTGTGAGATGGCATTAGAGTAAGGATAGGGTGTGAATCCATGAACTGTAGGAGCTGGGAAAGGTCTTCTTAGAGATTGGGACTTTGCAATCTCAGTTCCACAACTCCTTGAGAATTTGGGACAATCTTCTCCACTCCAGAAAAAATACATATGCAGAGATAAAGAAACAATTCTAAGAAGTTTAGGGACAGGGGACTAAGAATTCTTAAGAACAGATAATGCTGTTTCTTTGACACTACTTTCTTGTATGCTTTCTCAGAATGCCCTTTCCCCCATGACCACTAGGCGGACACCTAATTTGCAAAACAACAACAACAAAAAAAATCCCAAACTTGGCTAAAGTTAGTAGAGGCCACCACCCTTAATTTTGCCTGCCCCTCAAAAACATTGCTTCGTTTATCTAATACATGTTTATTTAGCAATAATGTGTTTTTGTTCAAGCAATATTCCAAGTGGTGTAAGAAACCAGGAAAAGGAAAGCCCCTCTCTTCATCAGTGCTTACATTCCAGTGAGGTAGACAGATGATTAATTCTCTCTTAGTGAACTTTAAGCTCTGTGAAGGCACTTTTTGGGGGGTTTTTTTGAGACAGGGTTTCATTTTGTTGCCCTTGCTAGAGTGCAGTGCACTGCAGCCTCAAACTTTTGGGCTGAAACGATCTTTCAGATTTTTCAGCTTCAGCCTCTAGAAGTGGCAGCCTGGCTAAAGGCACTGTTGTATTCTTGAGGCCTCATAACAGGAGCTGGGATGTGGAAGTAGTTGAAGATTGGTGTAATGAATGATTGAGGGGACAATCTGGAGTTTAAAAAAATTAAACAACACTCATAATAGCCAAGTCGTGGAAGCAACCTAAGTGCCCATCAACCCATGAATGGATCAACAAACTGTGGCATATGTATACCATGAAATATTATGTAGCCATTAAAAAAGATGCAAACTTTACATCTTTTACATTTACCTGAATGTAGTTGAAATACATTCTTCTTAGTAAAGTATAGAAAGAATGAAAAGATGAATATCCAATGTGCTCCATAATAAATCAAAATCAATATACCTATATACTCGAGTATAAGCCGAGTTTTTCGGCACAAATTTTGTGCCGAGTTCAGGTTTTTCAGCACAAATTTTGTGCTGAAAAAACTCAGCTTATACTTGAGTATATATGGTAAAAACAATTACATGTTTTTAAGAACAATGAAACACTATTATAGTCCAGTACGGGGGGGGGGGTAGAGGGAAGGGGGGGAGTGTCTGGGGAGGGGGTAAGATGTATGGCAGGAGGGAGGGCATGAGGCAGGATCTAAATGTGCACATTGTGAGGGTGTATAACACACTCCCTGGGTGAGGGGCTCTTCTACAAATGGAACTTTGCCCTGAAGTGAGAACAATGTAACCTAAATATTGTACACTCATATTAATTTGAATAGTTAAAAAAAATTAAACCACAAAAATATAAAAGGATAAAATTGAAAATATATGATTGAGAAGTCACCTGTAGTTCCAGCTACTCAGGAGGCTGAAGCAAGAGAATTGCTTGAGCCCAAGAGTTAGAAGTTGCTGTGAGCTACGACACCAGAGCTCTCTACCAGGAACGACAAAGTGAGATTTTGTCACAAAAAAAAGTCATGTATCCAAATCAAAACAAGGTCCCTTGGGGATAGGATAGAGAATTTAGAAGTGGGTGGTTTCCTGGAGGCACCACCACCACCAGGGCTTGAATTTAATAAGTAAGATTTATAGGGCAAGTGTGGTCAGCTTTTCCATTTACAGTGTTTTCACATACATTATCATTTAATCCTCACACCAGGCTTGCAAAATACTTACTATTATCCTCAATTTACAGTGGAGGAAACTCTAGCCAGTGTTAACTTAGGGCCCACACCATTGCTCAGTAGGGGAGCTGTTTCTGACCCCTGCCTCTCTTCCCAGTACCCAGGCCACCCTTATTACAGCTGCCTCCATGGGGAAGGGAAATACAGAGACCTATCATTGCCATCAAATAAGCCCCAAATTCCCTTCATCCAGTCCCTCATATACCCAAGGTAGCTGCTCTCTGGGCAAAGGGCAAGGGGGGGGGGGGAGTATGTTAATTATTAACCCTTTTATGCCTTAGGGCACCATGGACTTCTCTCTCCTTAAGGCAGAGGGACAGGGGTGGCTAGAGGCTGGTAAGGGGGCCCTGGTCCCAGCTGCAGCCATGGGGGTGGCTGTGCGGCCCCTGGCCCAGTGGCACTGGTTCCGCCACTCAATTCCTTTTGCTATCTTCACACTGCTGCTTCTTTATCTCAGTGCTCGGAGCCTAGGTGAGTGTCTAGTTCCCTCAACTCTTTGGAGAGGAACTCTGGAGTCCAAGTCTCCCTTCTCCTGCTCTTAATGCTCTTCTCCCCAGGCACCCTTTCAGGCTGTGGATCCTGGACACAGGCCTGCATTCCAGAGGGACCACCATCCTTCCAGGTATGCCCAGGGAGCTCCAGATGGGAGCCTGAGCAGGGAGAAGTGGAGCCAGGCTGAACATCTGGCCAAGGGCAGATCCTCCCTCTCGTCTTCCCTCTCCCATAAGAAGCTGAGAGTACAGCAGGAGGGACACCAGCTAGATGTTCAGAACAAGTTCTTCAGAACCGGACTATACTCCTAGCAGGCTACAAGCTCTGCGCCTGCCACCTTCCCTCATATCTATCCCCCAGGTACAACAAGAATCGGGAGCCCTGGTGGCTTCGGAGCGGGAAGAGCTTCCCTGTCTGGAACCTCAGGGGAAACTGGGCCGCATGATGAGGCCATTCCGAGCCAGTCTGAACCCACCAGGGGATATAGAGTTGTCTCAGTACTTGGCAGGATGGAGAGAACTGGTCAAGTGAGTGGTCTCCCCGCCCCTCCCCCAGCCCGTCTCCTCCTCCTTGTGGTTCCATCGCCCTTTCTCAATGGTTTCCCTCATCTTGCCACCAAACATACAGCTTCCTAACTCCCCTCGGCTCCATCTTCACCTTCGCCACAAGCGAGGCCTTCACCAAGGTGACAGCCCTCGAGGCTCGGGTGCACGGCTCAGACGCTGAGCACTACGGGTCGCTGGCGGCCATGACGGCGTGGGAGCGGCAGGCGGGCCTAGTGGAGCGGCCCGGGACCGTCCTCCAGGACTCGTCCCAGTCATCCGGCTCACGCACGCTGCTCTTGCTGCACCGCGCGCTGCGCTGGTCCCAACTCTGCCTCCACCGAGTGGCGACGGGGACGATCCGAGGCCCAGACGCCGGCACGCAGTGCAGCGACGCCTACCGCACGGCCCTGGGCCCACACCACCCGTGGTTTGTCCGTCAGGCCGCCCGCCTGGCGTTCCTCGCCTTCCCGGGTCGCCGCCGCTTGCTCGAGCTGGTGTGTCCAGGAACCACAGAGGCGGAGGCGCGTTTCGCTCTGGCCCGGGCCGCCGGCACCCTGGAGGACGTGTATAACCGCACCGAGAGCCTGTTGGCCGAGCGCGGCCTGCTCCGGCTGGCCTGAGGACAGCGGCTGCAGGGGACCGGCGGGGAAAGGAGCGTCCGGGATCAGGGCCAGCGAAGCCCAGACTTCAGGCTGACCGCCTAGATAGCCCGCCTCTCTAGTTACGCCACCTCAGCTAAGGCCCGCCTCCGGCGGGGGATGGTTTTGAGTTCCTCCCTCTACCCCAGTCTCAGAAAGATGGGAGGAGCTGTGAAGGATAAAAAGTATTCTTTGGCAGCCGTCGATATAGGGCGTTTTGTGTGATGACAGCAGCTGCTTAAGGGAAATAAAAAACAAATGTGGGAAGATGTGTCATCCCTGTTCCCAGCTGCAGAGAGACTCACGCTCCTCCTGGCCTATCTCAGCCACTTCCTGTGGCTTTAGTTGCCAACCATAAGCCAAGTCCCTAGCCCAAACCTGTCCCAAGCTCCACTCCTATACGTCTATATATGTTTCCCGGACACTTCCACAGATACCACAAATGCAACATGTCTAACCTAGATCTCGCCAATTTCCCCCCAGAAGCGCACCACTTCCTCTGTTCCCTATTTCTGTGGATAAATGGCAACCTCTCCCTTAAACTACACTGTACACCAAAAGGGCACAGTGGCTCATGCCTGTAGTCCTCACCATGGGAGGCCAAGGCAGGTGGATTGCCTGAGCTGAGGAGTTGGAGACCAGCCTGAGTAAGAACAAGACCCTGTCTCTAATAAAAATAGAAAAGCTAACCAGGCATGGCTGGCCCCTGTAGTCCCAGCTACCCTGGAGGCTGAGTTTGAGGTTGCTGTGAGCTAGGCTGATGTTTTGTCTCAAAACAAACAAATAAACGAAAACCTGTGTATCATGCCACACTGGGCAGGTGGTCAAACAAAGTATGTTTATTTAAAGATCTCTTGGTCACTCCCACAATAATGACCATGAAAGAGCTTGACCATTTCATATGCTGATAATTCCCAAATCATAACTCCAACCCATTTTCTCCTGGACTCCAAAATCCTACATGTACAACTGCCTATTCTCCTAGCCTGAGCAAGAGTGAGAGCCCATCTCTACTAAAAAGAGAAAAAACTAGCCAGGTGTTGTGGTGGGTGCCTGTAGTCCCAGCTGGAGTTCGAGGTTGCTATGAACTATGACACCACAGCACTCTACCCAGGGTACGAAGTAAAACTCTGACTAAACAAAAAAAAAAAAAAGTAAACCTAAAAAACAACTGCTATTCAGCATTTGCACTTGGATATCAACTAGATATAGCAAACCTAACATATCCAAAACTAAGCTTCTAATAACCGCTTCCCCATGAAGAGTTCCTTTCATTGTCTTTGCTAGCTCAGTAAATGACAAATCCATTCTTCCAGGTCCATAGACCAAAGGCTTTGTCATCCTGACTTTTCTGTTTCTCTTTTATCACACTGACATCCAATCTCTGAAAATATGACCATTTCCCACTTTTTCCACTGCTGCTACTCTTGTCCAAGCCAGCCTAATATATCACCTAAACTATTACAATAGTCTCCTAGTTCTCTCTCTGTCCATCCCTTCCCTCCCCATAATGTATTTTCAATAGAGCAGTCAAAGTCATCCTTTAAGATGTAGATCATGTCATGTTGCATCCCTGCTCAAAATCTTCCAATGGCTTCCCATTGCACCCAGACTAAAATTTTTGAAAGCTTAGGCAGATTTTCTGGATTGTTTTTAGTGAGAATGCTTTGTAAAGATCCTACATTATCTTTTCTACCCAAATTGACCTCCGTATTCACTGAACATGTCAGACATGCCCTTGCCTAAAGATATTTGCATTTGCCATTCCCTCTGCCCAGAGTGATTTTCCCTTAAAGAGACAAATGGCTTCCCTTCTTAAACTAGAAAAAGAAGAGCAAACTAAACCTAAAGAAAGCAGAAGGAAGGAAATAAAGATTGGAACAGAGATAAGCCAAATAGAGAACGGGAAAAAAGAAATATCAATAAAAGTTGATTCTTTGAAAAGATCAGCATTAGCTAGACACACCAAGGGAAAAGAGAGAGAAAACTGAAATTACCAAAATCAAGCAAGAAAAAGGGGGCTGGGAGCAGTGGCTTCCTAGCATTTGGGAGTACAAGGCAGGAGAATTGCTTGAGCCCAGGAGTTTGAGACCAGCCTGGACAACATTGCCAGAGCCTGTCTCTAAAAAATAAAATGAAATGGAAATGGAATGAAATGAAATGAAATGATAAAATAAAATAAAATAAAATATAAAATTAAATTATATTAAATTAAAATAAAATAAAATCTAGCTGGGTGTAAATATGCCAGCTACTCAAGAGGCTGAGGCAGAAAGATCATTTGAGTTTAGGCATTAGGGGGTTTATACTGCACTGAGCTACAATGCTACTACTGCACTCTAGTTCAGGCAACAGTACAAGTCCCTGTCTCAAAAAATAAAAATAAAAACAGGCCAGGTGCAGTGGCTCATGCCTATAATCCCAGCACTCTGGGAGGTGGAGGTGGGCAGATTGCCTGAGCTCACGAGTTCAAGACCAGGCTGAGCCAGAGCAAGAACCCCACCTCTAAAAATAGTGTCAAGCACCTGTAGTCCCAGCTACTCAGGAGGTCGAGGCAAGAGAATCACTTGAGCCCAAGAGTTAGATGTTACTGTGAGCTGTGACACCACCATACTCTACTGAGGGCAAGAAAGTAAGACTCTATCTCAAAAAAAAAAAAAAAAAAAAAACCTCACAAGAAATAAATACAAAATCTATAGACCAATATATTTTATGAAAATAGATGCAAAAAAATCCTCAACAAAATATTAGCAGTCCATGTGTGTAACAAGGATTACATACCATGACCAAGTGGGATTTATCTTAGGAATGTAAAATGAGTTGAGTATAGCAATGTAATATACCATAGTAATAACAGATAAAAAACACAGCTTGGTGTGTTGGCTCACACCTGTAATCCTAGCACTCTGGGAGGCTGAGGCAGGAGGATCTCTTGAGGCCAAGAGTTTTTTTTCTTTTTTTGAGAGTCTTAAGCTGTCGCCCTCAGTAGAGTGCTATGGTGTCACAGCTCACAGCAACTCTTGGGCTTAAGCGATTCTCTTGCCTCAGCCTTCCAAGTAGCCCACCACAATGCCCAGCTATTTTTTGATTGTAGTTGTCATTGTTGTTTGGTGGGTCCGGGCTGGATAAGAACCTGCCAGTTCCAGTGTATGTGGCTGGAGCCCTAGCTGCTTGAGCTACAGGCGCAAAGCCACAGGCCAAGAGTTTGAAATCAATCTGAGCAAGAGGGAGACCCCATGTCTACCAAAAATAGAAAAAAACTAGCCAGGTGTAATGGTACACATCTGTAGTCCCAGCTACTCAAGAGGCTGAGACAGGAGAATTATTTGAGCCTAGAAGTTTGGAGGTGCAATGAGCTATGATTGCACTATACTCTAGCCTGGGCAAAGTATACCCACTATACTCTAGCCTGGGCAAAGGAACAAGCCTTTATCTAAACAGGAAAAAAAAAGATTAAAATACTTGATAACAAGTATTTCAGTTATTATCAGTTAAACTGGGAACAAATTTAACCAAAGTACAAGACTTTCACACTGAAAACTACAAAACATAGTTGAAAGAAATTAAAGCAGACATAAATAAATGGAAAAACCATCTCATTTTCATGAACTGCTAATTCTAAAATTTGTAAAGAAATGCAAAGGACCCAGAATAGCCAAAATAATCTTGAAAAGGAAGAATAAAGTTGGAGAATTCACACCTCCTGATTTCATAAATCATTACATTTAGAAACCAGATATAGTGGTTATGATTGCAAAACACTGTGAATATACTAAATGATGCTGAATTATACATTTATTTATTTTGAGACAGACTCACTTTGTCACCTTCGGCAGAGTGCTATGGTGTTATAGCTCACGGCAACCTCAAACTCTTGGGCTCAAGCAATTTTCTTGCCTCAGCCTTCCACGCAGCTGGGACTACAGGCACCTGCCACAATGCCCGGCTATTTTTTAGAGATGGGGTCTCACACTTGCTCAGGCTAGTCTCAAACTTATGAGCTCAGGCAATGCACCCACCTCGGCCTCCCAGAGTGCTAGGACTACAGGCATAAGCCACCTCGACAGGCCTTATACACATTAATTTTTGTAGAGATGAGGTCACACTATGTTGACCCAGGATGGTCTTCAACTCCTGGCCATAAGTGATCTTTTCCCCTAGGACTCCCAAAGTACTTGGATTACAAGCATGAGCCGTCATACCTGGCCCTGAATTGTACACTTTAAAATCATTGATTCTGTTATGTTAATTTTACCTTAAATTTTTTTTTTTGAGACTGAGTCTCACTATGTTGCCCTGGGTAGAGTGCCATGGCATCACAGCTCACAGCAACCTCAAACTCTTGGGCTTAAGCGATTCTCTTTCCTCAGCCTCCCAAGTAGCTGGGACTACAGGCACCTGCTACAACGCCCAGCTATTTTTCGGTTGTAGTTGTCATTGTTGTTTGGCAGGCCCAAGCTGGATTTGAACCCACCAGCTCCAGTGTATGTGGCTGGCACCCTAGCGGCTGTGCTACAGGCACTGAGCCTTAATTTTTTTTTTTAGAGACAGAATCTCACTTTGTTGCCCTCAGTAGAGTGCTGTCACATCACAGCTCACGGCAACCTTCAGCTCTTGGGATTAGCTGATTCTCTTGCCTCAGCCTCCCCAGTAGCTGGGACTACAGGCGCCCGCCACAACGCCCAGCTATTTTTTTGTTGCAGTTTGGCCAGGGCCAGGGTATTTGGGGCAGTGCCCTACTCACTGAGCCACAGGCAATGCCCGAGCCTTAATTTCTTAAAATGTACTAAAAACTACAGTAATTCAGGCAGTGTGATGCTGGCAGTAGCATAGACATATAAATTATTGGAATAAGACAAAATCCAGTAATAAATTTATACCTGTATGGTCAATTGATTTTTTTTCTTTTTGTGCAGTTTTTGGCTAGGGCTGGGTTTGAACCCGCCACCTCTGGCATATGGGGCTAGCACCCTACTCCTCTGAGCCACAGGTACTACCCTTGGTCAATTGACTTTTGACCAGGGTGCCAAAGATCTTTTGGTGAGGGGAGAATAGTCTTTTCAATAAATCACTGGAACAACTGGGTATCCACATTTCAAAGAATGAATTTGAACTCCTTCTCCACATCACATTCAAAAATTAACTCAAAATGGACAACAGACCTAAACATGTAAGAGGTAACACAATAAAACTTTTAGAAAAAAATAAGTATAATATTTCTGCCCTTGAATTAAGGCAATAGTTTTTGTGTATGAACTCCAAAAGCACAAAGGAAAAAATGGACAAATTGGACTTCATCAACATTTTAAAATATGTGCTTCACAGGTCACCAATGAAGTGAAGCCAATCCAATGGAGAGAAAAATATTTACAAATCACATATCTGATTTTTATATTGTGAATATAAAAAGAACTTTTTCAACTCAATAAAAAGACAGAGTCAGGCAACAGTGGCTTAAGCTCAGGAGTTGGAGTCTAGTGCCTGATGTTCGAGCCTGTGACTAGCCACTGCACTCGTGGGCAACAAAGCGATGACCTTCCTCTTTAGAAAATAAAATAAAACTCAAGGCCCGGAGCAGTTGCTCATACCTGTGATCCTAGCACTCTGGGAGGTGCAGGCGGGTGGATTGCTTGAACTCAGGAGCTGGAGACCAGTATGAGCAAGGGCGAGACCCCTCGCTACTAAAAATAGAAAAACTAGCCGGGCCTTGTAACAATGCGTGTAGTTCCAGCCACTGGGGAGGCTGAAGCAAGAGGATCTCTAGAGTCCAGGATTTTGAGAGTGCTGTGAGCTATGACGCCACAGTACTCTACCAGGGTGACAGAGCGAGAGTAGGTCTCAAACAACAACAACAAAAAAAAAAAAAAAACCCTCAAATATGAAAAAACTTGAATAGACACTGCTCCAAATTTATATGTATATAAATAGCAATTCACCCCCAGAAATATGCTCAGCATTACTAATCATGGGGAAATACAAATCAAAACCACAAGATGCCACTTCACACCCACTAGAATGGCTGTAATCAAAACGCGGCACAATAACAAGTATTAAGGATGTAGAGAAATCAGAACCTTCATACATGGCTGGAGGGAATGTAAAATGGTGCAGCTGCTGTGGAAAACGTTCTTCGGCGCCTCAAAATGTTAAACATAGAGTTACCATAGGACCCAGCAATTCCACTGCTAGCCCAAGAGAAATAAAAACATGGTACCGTTCATTCTGACACGCTCTCAAGTCTATCTCATGGGCCCTTTGAACTGTAACTCCAATCAGATCAGTACAAGCGCAGGCCAATAGGAACGGTTTTTGCAGACTTTTTTTGTTGTTGCTTGCCAACAAGTGCTCACTGTCGCAAAGGAAACGTACCCAGGCGGTACTACGCGTGTTTCTTCTCCCTCTGTCGTCAACCCCAGCGTAGCTTCGCTCCGAGAAGGCCTCCCCGCGCAGCTGAAGAGTGACAGAGCGCTTTACGACAGTTGCTTTGAGGCAACACCGGAGGAGGAAGATGGCAGCCACTTTGGTAGCTGCTCGCGGACAGGGCCCGGCACCGGCCTGGGGGCCGGAGGCCATTGCACCAGACTGGGAAAACCGGGAAGTTTCCACAGGGGTGAGGAAGGAATCGGAGTTGATGAGATGTGCATAGAGCCTGACGCGATGGAAAGATAAAGCCCGAGTAGTTTGGGAGATCTGGTGGGGACGGAGGGAAGATGGACTGCTTTGTGCTGGAGTCAGGGGAAAAAGTGTCCTGAAGATGTTAGTGTGGTGTGGTACGTTCGTAGCGGAAAGGGTGTGTTGAAACGTGGAATTCTGAAGTCCTGCGGGGCGAGGGAAGCCCCTGGGCTTAAAGGAGGGGATGAGTCCCTTCGGATTTGAGGATCGGAATTCTGGTTTTCTGACCGGTGTTGAGGCCCCTATAAGATTTGAAAAAGGGTCGGTGGGCTTAGTGTCTATGGCTCAAGCGGCTAAGGCACCAGCCACATACACTTGAGCTGGCGGGTTCTAATTCAGCCCGGGCCCGCCAAACAACAATGACGGCTGCAACCAAAAAATACCGGGCGTTGTGGCTGGCGCCTGTAGACCCAGCTACTTGGGAGGCGGAGGCAGGAGAATCGATTGAGCCCAAGAGTTGGAGGTTGCTGTGAGCTGTGATGTAACGGCACTCTACCGAGGGTGACAACTTGAGGCTCTGTCTCAAGAAAAAAAAAAAGAAAGAAAGAAAGGGTGGCGCCGTGGCTCAAGTAGGGCGCGGGCCCCATATGCCGGAGGTTGCGAGTTCAAACCCAGCCCCGCCAAAAACTGCAAAAAAAAAAAAAAATAGAAAAAGGGCTGCGCAGGAATTCTGTATTCCTGGAACATGGATAGAGGGATCGTTAGGGTTTGTGTATGCTGAAGGATGTGGAAAGGCCCAGACTCACTCGTTTCTCCCTTTTCTCAGACCACTATCATGGCGGTTCAATTTGATGGGGGCGTGGTGTTGGGGGCGGACTCCAGAACCACCACTGGGTGAGCTCAGGACGTATTTGTGGAAGGTCTTCCCGCTTTCCCCTGTCTTTTCTTTGCTCCCCTGTCTGCCAGGCCACCCTTCCCCTTCACAGACTACTGTGGAAGGGAGGTTTCTTCCTCCCCTAAAGATTTGTCCCAGTTTCTACTACTAGTTCTCCTCACCATCAGGTGAAATCCTTAGAAACTGTTCTCCATCCAGCATATTTCAGTTTGGTTGGGAACTAATAGATTTATACTATAATTCCTATCCCTGACCCTAAGGAATTGGATAGTGATGGATGGAGGTGGGAGGCAGGTGGTCCTTCCCTCACTATTCTGCCATCCTTCAGGTCTTACATCGCCAATCGAGTGACTGACAAGCTGACTCCTATTCATGATCGCATTTTCTGCTGCCGCTCGGGCTCAGCAGCTGATACCCAAGCAGTAGCTGATGCTGTCACTTATCAGCTTGGTTTCCACAGGTGCTTATGGGCAGGGGAGGAGCATGTATCTGAAGGGAATTTGGAACTTCTGAAGAACTAAATGGCCTGACTTCAAGGTCCTCACACTTCTTTCTCTGTGACTTTCCTCAACATCTAGCATTGAACTGAATGAACCTCCATTGGTGCACACGGCAGCCAGCCTCTTTAAAGAAATGTGTTACCGATATCGGGAAGACCTGATGGCGGGAATTATAATCGCTGGCTGGGACCCTCAAGAAGGAGGGCAGGTCAGACCTTCTCCTGGAGCCATACCTTTGATCCCAAGTCTTTTTAAAATTTCTCTTTCTGGCCTCTGACCCACTTACTCTTAACTACTAACTCTCTCCAGACCAATACCACAATGGAAAGGTGAATATACGTGTGTTGGCAGGAGGGTACAGGATACAAATGGTGACTCTTCTCCCTCCCTCTGGCAGGTGTATTCAGTGCCCATGGGAGGTATGATGGTAAGACAGTCCTTTGCCATTGGAGGCTCTGGGAGCTCCTATATCTATGGCTATGTCGATGCTACCTACCGGGAAGGCATGACTAAGGAAGAATGTCTGGAATTCACAGCCAATGGTAAGAATCTGGGCTTCTGGGCTGTGACCTTAAAGCTTTCCCTTTCCCAACCCAAGCCAGGCCAACATTCCTCATTCCTTATAGTGATCCCCTCATCCTTGTAATGATCCCATCATCTGACTCTAAACCCACATTTTCCTTTTATCCACAGCTCTTGCTTTGGCCATGGAACGAGATGGCTCCAGTGGAGGGGTGATCCGTCTGGCAGCTATTGCAGAGTCAGGGGTAGAACGGCAGGTACTTTTAGGAGACCAGATACCCAAATTCACCATTGCCACTTTACCGCCCCCTTGAATCCTGGGGCTCTAGAATGCAATAGGAGATACCCCATACTAACATAAAATTTAATAAAGTTTGTCAAAGAGAATCTGTGCTTTGGGATTCTTTTGACCTCAAGCATGAATTTATCTGGCCCACAGACTACAGACTATTACACTGATCTCGGAGAGAGTTAGAGAGGAGATGAAGGGAGTTTATGAATGTTTTCCATGAAACCTTTCCATGGGTGGTTTTCAAACCTCTCCTCCAGACCATCTTCCTGCAAACTTTCTTTCCCACCATATCCAGGTTCTTGAGCCATCAGAGTGTGGGTGATGTGGGGGCTACCAGCATTACCCACTGCCTGTTCAAGCCCAAGGTGGAACTCAGAATTCTGACTGATAACTGGGACCACCTTCCCTCATCCTGCTTCCTGCCAGTACTCTTTGGAGACAGTCTCACTTTGTTGCCCTCAGAATGCTGTGGTGTCATAGCTAACAGCAACCTCCAACTCTTGGGCTCAAGTGGATTCTCTTGCCTCAGCCTCCCAAGTAGCTAAGACTACAGGTACCCACCACAATGCCTGATTATTTTTTTT
>CAUYPK010096855.1:0-14355 GCA_963574355.1 Loris lydekkerianus
TTTGTTAGGAGATCTAAAGTGTTTAAGTTTGTTATGGCATAAACTTCCTTTAATATCTTTTGCTTATATATAAATTTTATATTCACTTTTGTTTAATGTTATTTGTTAATTCTTTACACACTCAGAATATTTGCTATTATACTATAAAAATTTTCCTAGTTCAGAGTTTATGTTTCTTCTATATTTATATATTTAGAGTTTTTTTCTAATATAAAGTTTTTATTTTACAAATTTAATAATTTTTATTTTTAAAGTTCCTAATTTAATATTATGTTGTTTATTTAAGTGTTTTATTGTTAATGTTCTGATTGTAGTAGTTTTCTTCATATTCAACTTCTGTTGGTGTATGAAGCAGTGGAGAAATTTAAATTGGTTCTGTTTCACATTTTAGAAATGGTTGACCTGTCTTCTTTATAATGTACAAACACTAAGATAACAATAATAATAGCTATTAATTATTGCATGATTATGATGGGCCAGTCATTTTGGTTACTTACTCTCTATACAGTATCTCAGTTACTTTTCACATCAACTCTCAGAGTTACGATGAAGCCTATTTTTCTTAACAAAGTAGAAAAGCAAATGTTGAATGTTCTGAGTTTACCATAGAATCTTCTCTCATTTGTAATGTACCTAGGAAGCAGAATCTTGAGGTTATAACCCACAGCTCTGTGCTTCACATAAGTAGGGCAACTTAGCCCCCTAAAATAATAAGTAATGGAGTAGCAAGTCATTGAGCATGCTGCTGGTTAACACTGTAGTTGTCAATTGGAACTATTCAATCTGATACCGCTGAACCTCACATTACTTGACATAAGCCTTTTTCAAGTTCCCTGAAGCCTCCCTTCCCCCCAAATCTTTTGTCATGAAGTCGACACCATTCACGGAACCTGGTTCCACTGTCTGCCATGGTACAAGAAAGAAGAAAGAAGATGCACTTAAACCAGAAAAGAGACCAAAATATTAGAAACAAATGCTTAGAAAATGACATACCAAAGGGAAGTGGAGTAGTAATATTATCTGACAAAATAGTACCATGAAAAAAATCAAGGAAACGAGATGATAATAACAAAGTTTAAAGATGTAACCCTTCTAAACATAGATATACGCAACAACTCAGTCTCAAAAAAGTGAGATGAAACAAAGAAATCATGAACTAGATAAATGGACAATTGCTAAAGTATTTTTAACAGAATCTTCTCATAAAATTATAGATGAAGCATATGAAAAAAAGTAAGCAATGAGAGCAAAGATCTGAACAAAACAATTAAGAACTCAAGCTATGAGGCATAAATAGAAAGATGTTATATCAAAAATAAAGTCTTCTATTTTTGAGCATACATGAAATATTTCTAAAGTTGGACATGATTTATACTACAAAGTAAAGGAAACCTCAATGAATTTCAAAGAATCACCATAATACAGGCTATCACTTTGTAACAAAATACAATGAAATTGTTAATTAAAACAGAAGCATAGCTAGACTAAATCCTATGAGATTAGCATATGAATAAAATACATAGCTGTTTATTATGAAAACACCTAGAAAGAAAAGAATAGGTGTGAACTTCCTTATTTTAGTGAATGTTAAATACTAAAATTTAGAGCATTACATATAATGGAGGAATTTTAGATGATTTTATTTATGATATAAGAATAGCAATTAGATGAGTGGCATAGAAGGAATAAAACAAGGATTTCTACCATCGCTTAATATGATACTGGAGGCCCTGGCCTGCTCTACAAAGGTAAGAAAAAAACAGTGATAACAATTAGTAGGCAAAGGACACAAGTCAGTGTTTTCTAATATCTACTTAGGAAAATGAATGAAATAAAAAATATAAACTATTAGAATTAATAAAAAAATTCACCAATACTAGTAATAATATTTAATTACATTTTCTACTTTAGTGATAACCAATGTGAAAACACAAGAAATCTGACATAATTCAATATAGCAATCTGTGTACACATAATAAAATATATGAATACAAGGGGCATTCTAGGAACTAGCCTAGGATATATAAGATCTCTAAGGAGACTTTTTAAAAAACTGTAATTAGTGATCTAGAAGATGTTTTATTCTCTTTTTCTCTTTTTTAAATGAGAGATAAACTATGCTCATGAGTAGGAAGACTTTGATATTAACAAATTTAAGTCACAATTTGAAAATTTCTGTTAGAAATCTCAGCTACGAATGACATCATTGGAGATTGTACTAAATATTTAAATAGGAAATAAAGTCAAATGTATTCAAAATCTTTAGAATAGTTAACAAAAAACTTTAACCGAGAAGTTCTAGAAGTTCAGCATAACTTGATACTAAAGCCTGGCTAGGATATAAAAATAAAACATAAAAATTATAAGTCACTATAAAGACACAAAGATCCCTCCAAAAAATTAACAAACCAAATTCAGTGATATAAGATGTAACTGGTTTTATTCCGTAAGTAGAGGCTTGTTTAGTTAATGTTCAAAAAACAAATGTAAAAGAAAAAAATCATAATCATCATCAAAGTTACAGAAAAAATACTTCATAAAAGTTAGGCATTTATACATAATTTTAATAAAGGTCAAAAAACTAGAAACTTCTTTAACTTTAAAAATACATATTTAATGGTGAATAACTAAAAATTTCTCCCTGTAGGTTTTGAGTGATAAAAGGAGGACCTTTACTATTACCTCCACCCAATATTATACTAGAAGGACTAGCCAATGCTTTAACAGAAGAAAAGGCACAAGCATTGGAAAAGTAAAATCAATCAATACTAATACTCCACAATAAACTGAAGATATATTCAACAAGCACAACAAAGAGAAAATGAAATTTTTTAAAGATATCATTAGTAATTACATGAAAAAATAACAGAATAAGTCTAGAAAAAAGTGTAAGATCTCCTACCAAAAAAATTATAAAATGTTATTAACAGACATGAAATAGACCTATATAACTAGAGAGCTATACCAGGTTAATGAATCAGAAGACTTAATGTAAATGATGCCAGTTTTCTCCAACCCAATGCATGGCTAATCAAAATTCCAAGAGAACTTTTATGATAGTTGATAAGTTAATTCTAAAGTATATATGAGAATTCAAAGTATCAAAGTTGAAGGATAATAATGCATTGGGAGAACTTATTCTATGTAAGTAGTTCTCAAATTTGGTTGCATTTATAACCATCAGCAGCAGTTAAATCTAATAACCTGATAGTGATGACTTACCTTACACAATTAAATCCTTATCCCTTGAGGAAAGACCCAGGTATTATATCTTAAAAACAATCCAAGTTTTTCTAATATGCAACCAAGTTTCAGAACCACAGTTCGGCAGCATGTTATTATATATAATATAAATTAGGTGTTGCAAATCTACATTAATTAATACAGGTGAAATTGATATAAGATTAGATGAGTGGCATAGAAGCTACAGAAAAAGACTTAGTCATGTATGGATACTGTTTGTGAGTAAAATGATAGGAAAAAGACAATTTTTCAATAAATGTCACTGCACCGGTTAGCTCTATAGAAAAAAAAAAATGTTACCTTCAACATCAAACCATGTACAAAATACCCCTCAATTTCAAGTAGATTGCAAATGAGAAGGTGAGAGTCAATAATAGAATTTCTAAAAGATAATAGGGAATATTCTATTAAAGGTAGGGTAGAGAAAAATTTATTTGCCAATACAGAAAGCAGAAAATAATTAAAAATTGACTACACTTACACTAAAATTAAAAGCTTCCACCCATTTAAAGACACCATTAAGAAAATGAAATGTTAAGCTTTAGATGAAGAGAGGATATATGTAAAACAGAAAACTAACAAAAATGGTCAGTATCCCAAATATATACAAAAGCTTTTTCAAATCAACCACAAAACATTATAAAATACAACAGAAAAATGAATAAGAGATATGAACTATCTCTTCATAACAGATTATCTCTAAAAGACCAATACATATATGAAAAGGTATTTCATCAGGGAGATGAAAACTAAATCATGTGCCACCCCCATTTTCTTGCCAAAATGACTACAATTAAAAAGACTGATAATATTAAATGTTACTAGGCATATGAATTAATTGGAACTCTCATTTACTGCTGTTGAGAATGGAATTACTATTTAGCAAACTTGTTCTGCATTTCCTACCAACGCTGAACATATATAAATACACACACACACACACACACATATAACATATATATGTATACATTCCACATGGCATAGAAATTCCACTTACTTTTACCTTGTATTGAATGAATATACACGTGAGCACACATGGGCAAGAATGTCCATGGCAATATTACTGGTAACAACTCAAAACTGAAAGCAGTCTTAATGTCCATCAGCAGCAGAATGGATAAAAAAATTATAGTATAGTCATCTAATGGAATATTATACATACTGAGAATGAATAAACTATATAAAACAATAGAGATTAATTTTAAAAGTAGAATGTCAAACACAAATGTCAATCAGAAAAGAAATTTTCTATTTACATAAAGTTCATAAGTGGATAAAAGTAATGATGATGGTTATCTTGGGGAAGATGGTAGATAATGGCTGAAAAAGGATGCAAAAAGATGCTTCTACAATACTTTGTATTTCTTGACCAGGGTAGCAGTCATGCATGCATGTGCTAACTTGTGAAAATTCATCAAGGTATTGCTTTTATTCCCCCCTTACTTGAAGTATAATATAGTTGTAAAGTAGTAATATAGGAAGAAAATGATCTGGACACATGGAGAGACATATCAGTTCTTCCCAAATTAATCTATAAAATCAATAAAATAAAAAAATCCCAATTGGATTTTTTAGAGTATCAATTTTAAAAAATAACCAGAAAAGTTACAATAAGATATCGTCACCCCAGTTAAAACGGCTCTTATCAAAAGACAAAAAATACTGGATGGAGGTTCCTGAAATGACTAAATAATAGAACTATATGATGCAGAAATTACACCACTAGGTATCCATCCAAAATAAAAGAAATCATTATATCCAAGATTGTCTGCCTACCCATGTTGGTTGCAGCACTCCCAATCGCCATGATATGGAATCAACCTAAGTGTCCCTCAACAGATGAATGGATAATGAAAATGTGATACATGTGCTCAACAGAATACTATTCATCCAGAAAAAAGAATGAAATCTTGCCGTTTGCAACAACCTGGATGGAACTGGAGGGCATTATTGAAAGTGAAATAAGGCAGGCACAGAAAAACAAATATCACATATTTTCTCACTCACACGGGAGAGCTAAAAATACTGAACTCATGAAGGTAGAGAGAAAAGGATGGTTACCAGGGCTGGGAAGAAGTAGTGGGGAGAGGGGGGTAAAGAGGGCTGGGTAAAGGATACAAAAATGCAATTAGATAGACGAATATGTTCTAGTGTTCAGCAGCACAATAGGGCAATGATAGTTAACCGTAATTGTCTATAACTAATTGTGCATCTCAAAATAATTAGACTAGAATTGGGATATTCCTAACACAAAGAAATGATAAATGTTTGAGGCGATGGACATCCCTGGTGCCCTGATTTGGTCATTATACATTGCGTCAAAATATTGCATGTACCTCACAAATATGTACCATTATTAGTATCCATAAAAAGATTTTCATAATCTATGAATAGATAAGTCAAGTTAAAAAAGAAAAGAGTAAAAATAGGGCATTGGTCTACACATTGTCTTTATAGTAATACTTATTTCAAATCCACAGTTACAAAAATGCTGTGATTTTAAAATAAGAAAAAATAGACTAAAAGAATAGAAGAAATATTTTAAAGAGAAGCTGATGCAAATGTGAGCATATAATATGACTTAAAGGAAGACAACATAATAATATAAATTACTGGAGAAAGGATGGCCAGATTAGCAAATGGTACTTGTATAGAAATCAGGTGTATGGTATAGAGAAAACTAAAACTGGATGCCTGTATACTTCATAGCAAGGTATCCTCTACGCAGACTAAAAATTAGAAATAAAATAGAAAACTGTCAGGTTGTAATAAAACAATATAGAAGAATATCCATGTAACCTTGACATGAAGACTTTTTTACACAAAACCTCAAGTGCACAAACCATGAGACAAAAATCATTTAGAGCTAGCTTAGAAAAGGGACATTTACATTATTATATACATGGCAAAACATGGTCTCATTCCACATAATCAGTTTGCAAATGAATTAAACAAAGCCCCATGCTAAGCTGATAACACCTGTACCAATTCATCACAGGCACATGTGCGTGTAAACTAGAGCTGGAGGTTGTCATTATAACTAATCCATTCTTTTGTCTATGAGCAGCACTTGCTTACCTACAGTTCTTTAAGTCATTTTCCCAGTACTTTGGACCTTACCCTGGCCCTGAGACTGCTTCAATTCCCCCACTCTTGTGATCAGAAATGTACACTTACCTAGACTCCCCGCTCTGTGCTCCCTTCTCTCTTTCTTTCTCATCTCTTCCCTCCACTCTCTTTCCTTTCTCTAATATAAAATAAAATCATACTCTTATATCCTAAAAAAAAAAAAAGAAGCGTACACTTCTCTAGAAAATGAATCTTTGTGTTGTATTTAATCAACCTGACCACTAAAAGATTCTAGAGTGTTTGTTAGAGCTTGTAACGTTCTTTAACCAGAATTAGCATAGTAAGTTACACAAAAACTCACCATTCAATAGTTCAAATTAAACTCTGACTTTTCAACATGGACTTTAAAAATTAACTTATGTAATTCATTTCTAGACCTTCATATAAAAATTGTCTTTATTTGAGGTATTTGGAGTTAGGCCACAACAGAGAGAGAATATTAACATTAAGCCATATTTAGAAATGGTTAAGAGTTTGGGAAATACTTGAAAATATTTCTTTGTAAACACTGGGCTTTGAATAGTAAGAAAAACTAAATTTTATGTTTTTAATATAAATTTCAGTAACTTTTCTTTCCCCGGCCTCCCCTCCTAAATTTCAATAATTTTACACTTGTTATTCTTGATTTCAATTTCAAAGAATAGGCAGAAATAATGCACCTTTCATTTTGAACTACTGAAAACCTACAAAATCTCAAAAGGTTCACTCAATTCTTTATCTCTGTCCACCTCAGAGTCCTATCTAGTTTTTCCCTTCTCCAAAACTGTTGGATCTTGACCATCCATTGGTCAGGTGACGACTTTCTTTCACAATCATCTTTTCTTTGACAGAACTCATATATTCTCTATTAAAATTTCCCCCCCAGTTCTCAAGAATATGCACTCTACAAGCACATTGTAGCCAGGTAAAGGGTTGAAGAGTGCTTACCTTCAAAGTAGATGCCAGACTGGATTTCCAGGACCCTGGGGAGGGTCCTGAGGTCGAGGGAGTGGATGAATTCTTCTAGAGATGATGCCATTGCTCTGGCTTGAGCTGCGCACAGACCTGGTAGTTACAGAAAAGTGTGGTTCCTGGGGGTCTCCTGCCTGCAGCTGCAGTCCCTGCTCATCCTTCTCCCAGCAGCCAGGCAGGGATGGGCCACGGGGCCAGACTGGGGTGGGGAAGCTCTATGTGGTAAGGGCAATGAGGAGGGAGGAAGGAGGCAGGAGAGAAAAGGTGTTGCAGCTGTTTTGGCTTCACATTGTGGCTTAATTTCCTTCTGACAGTGAAGCAGAACAGGATGGGGGTGGGGTGAGCTTGCGAGAACAAACAGCTGAATGAGACCGGGTAACCGGCTTGCCTTGTCCTGGGGAGCTGAGTTGAGAATCTACAGGAGTGGCAGGACCAGGGTCCGAGTTGCTGGGGGCTTGTCCACCAAAGAACGAACGGCAACGCGGGGCTAAAAGCCTAATCTTACAAATGGCACCACTTGAATTCATTATCTCTCTAGTTCATTTCTGAAGTTTGGCTTTGGGCCTATTTGCATACTCTCAGTGCTGTCATATTAAATTTGGTTATAAAAGTGCTTCGCATCAGCTCTTTTTAGAAATCTGATACTCCGGAGAGAGTATAGAAACCACCTTTTATTCTTCCACATTAAAAATTTTGCTGAATCTTAAAGGAAGGTAAGGTAGAGGTAGACTACACAAAGCGATGCAGTGAATTAATAGAGTAAAATGAGTATTTTGGGCTCCACGCTGCAGGGAAGGTATCTAAATCAGTTGATAGGAAACCTGGGTTTTCTGGCTTGAGCTCTGCTTTTGATGTACAAGGTGACTTACTTCAACCTTGTCTTCACTGAGCTTCATTTGTCTCATTTATTAAATGAAGAAAAAGTAGGAGGCAAAGAAGTCTTATAATTGCTTCCCAGCCCAAAATTCTCCAATTTTGTTCCTGTGGTCTGAGTTTGGGGGGTTGGGGGGTGGAGGAGGGTGTGAATTTCCACAGTTGAAGGATGCAGGAGAAGCCTCATGAAAATCAATCTGTTAAAAAACCTTCTGCTCTCTAAGCTTTGTATTTAACTGGAAGAAGATTTTAGGGCTAGAATTTGCCATTCAAGGTGATATCTCCTAAGTCTCTTTAAGGGTCAGTAAAGGACTATTGGTTGGTATGTACACACCTGAAAGTTGCTAAGAAGCCTCACGTTGTCCTCATCCATTGAACTCCAGGCTGCCTGTGCACTGTTTTGGCCTTAGGCTGCAGCACGCATGAGCCGGATAGAGAGGGTCAGAGGACAAGCTAGCTCTATCCTACCTTTGTGTAAATGACCTACAAAGAAAACTACTGCCTCATTCTGATACAGAGCTTCCAAAACTCTTTCAACTCTTCATAAATTATATTCAACACTTGCAATCATCTGCCTGGCTTTTCTTTCTTTCTTTACTAAACTAGAACTTATGGTTGGCCACATCAATAGGTTTTCTTCATCAGTAGATTCCACTTCCTCACGTGCAACTCTTTTGTCCTAAAATCCCCCAAACTTGTTCAGTTTGTTTTTGCACCCCTCCTCCTGAGTTGAGGTTGTTTGTAGCTCACCACTGCATTTCACCTGGTTAAATATATGAAGAAGGCTGCTGTAGACTCCTCTTTAAAAATCGTACATCCATTAGCATTGATGCTAGAACAAGTGTTATTTGATATCTAATACAAGCAGGGCTTTGCTTACTTTTTCTTTTTTTTTCTTTTTTTTTTTTTTTTTTTTTTGAGACTGAGTCTCAGACTGCCCTCTTAGCACAGCTAGGAGAGCATCAGTCTCATAATCTGAGACTGAGTCTCACTCTGTTACCCCAGGCTAGAGTGCCCTGTCATCTCAGCCTAGCTCACAGCAACCTCAGACTCCTGTGTTCAAGTGATCCTCCTGCTTCAGCCTCCTGAGTAGCTGGGACTATAGCCATTCAACCCGACTAATTAATTTTTATTTTTAGTAGAGACAGGGTCTCTCTCTTGCTCAGTCTGACCTCAAAATCCTGAGATCAAGCAATCCACCCTCCTAGGCCTCCCAAGAGTGCTAGGATTACAGCCATGAACCACCACTCATGGCCCCACTTAATTTTTTTTTTAAATAAATACCCCAAGTCAAATTTCTATTCTAGTAGCTGAAAGAATAATTGCATATCACCAAGCTCTTATTGCCTGTGCTATGTCTTCTTCTGCACTTTTGACAGATGACCCTCCTTCTCTGTGACAATCTGCTTCTTTTATATTCTCAAGTGGTCTCTCAGTTTCCCAGGCCAGATGGTTCATGGTCACGGGAGGGGCCATCTTTTCTCCAGCCACCAAATCCATCAGGCCCCATAGCTGGCAATCCTCAACACCACTCACTCTACCCTTGCTTTGTGTTCCCATTGCTACCGTTTTAGTCCAGATTGTGATCACTTCAGACACTGTAGGCCAAGATATCCTGATATGACAGAATAGCCAAGATAACGCTGACAGGGGCATATTGAGAAGATGGTACTCAAACCATGGAGTGGTAAGATGAATATTAAAGTTTAATCATTAAAACAGCAGATTAGAGATGTGGTAACAGTCAGATTAATAAGAACTCATAAAAAATAATAGACTTACATAAAATAATTTACCCTATTTCAAAACGATGAAATTCCAAAGCAGTAGGAAAAATGGTTTGACAAATGGTTGTGAAATAACTGAAAATAAAGTCCCCTGACATTGCAAGCAACAAAACTAAAGTTAGATACATTTTGAAATTAAATTAAAAAAAAAAAAAATAGGAAAATGGGAGAGGGTGGGGTAAGACCTATTTCTAAGTGTTAATTGAATTCTTAAAGGAAAAGACTAATAGATTTGACAACAAATATATGAAATACTTCAATAAATTAAAAAGGAGCCTTAAGAAATAGAGGAGAAAGGCACAGTCTTCAAATAAAGTAATAACATCTTGGTTTGTGAAGACCACATATTAATCAATATGCAAAATGAAAATAATAGAAGACAACTGCTTTAATTATGAGCTTGTGTCTGAGCAACTGTCCTAACAAAGGCATCTAGAAAAGCTGGGTGATATTTTTAAAAGCTGATTTAAGTAACAGGAGAGCTGTCAGGGGAGCTGGGACATGTGAGGCCTCCATACTGGGAATCAGAGCAACGCCATGAGAAGAGCCCCAGATTCTGCACTTTCTTTTCCCTCCAGGAATTTGTGGATTAGTAACTAGGATTGACAGAGGCTGAGAAGCAGAGGAAAAGCTGGTGTTTAAGGAGGAGAGACGTTGAATCAAGTCTTTGCAGTTTCACATGGCCAGAGAGACGGAGTTGGAATTTGGTTCTAGGGAGGCAACCAGGAAAAGTCAGAGATGTGTGTTGCTCAGCACCACATCGTTCCATTAGGATTTTTCCCATTCTAAAGCAGTACAAGGTTGATTATATGAGATACAAGCTAGAAAGGGATTGGTAAGAAGCTGAAGGAGCCAGGAAGTGCTTACAGCGACCTTACAGACCTGGGAAGCCCGGGCCTGCTGAGGAGGAAGGAGCGGCCCCAGTAAACGCTCTCACTCTCAGATGGGGCTCCTGAACACTGCTTTCTAAAAGAAAGGGGTGACTTTCTACAGTCGTAAGTAGTGCAGGCTTTACAAAACTGAAACCAGATTAAGATTAGCTTAACCCCTCAAAGAATTAAAGTGATCGCCCCTATTCTAGCTGCCAGACAAAAGCAAAAATAAATCCTCCCATTGAGGAAAGGCAGCCAGAATTTCTGTAATTTTTTAAACAAAACATCTACAATGTAATTAATAAAAAGAAAAGAAGTGCCAGGAAAAAGAGAGAGCGTGTGAGAAAGTGAGAGAGAGAAAGAGACCACAGAAACAAACTCATGGGGTAATCAGCTATTATAATTATTAGTCCTGTAATTTAAAACATAATAAAACCTCCATAGTTGACCACCTCCCTACACGGACCACCTCCTCAAGTTGACCTAATTTTCAAAGACTGGACATGGACCACACATACGTATCAGTACAGTGGCCTAGTTCCTTATGTTGACCAGTCTGTTACAGTCCTTTGGGTGGTCAACTTACAGAGGTTCTACCACAATTTCTATGAACATGTTCAAAACTAGAAGAGAATTTCAGAAGATAACTGCTGTGTATAAAAATTATAAAATTGAAAAAAACAATAACTGAAATTAAGAATTTAATAGTTGGGTTTAACAGCAGAAGGAACTTAGAGTTAAGAGAGGCTTGTTGGACTGGAAATAGGAGAGTCGAAAATATCTACTGTCTATCTACAGAGAGAGTTTTTAAAGTAAAACATTCAGAAAAGAATCTAAGGAACATTTTGGCCATAGTGAAAAGATCTTATGTGTAAACTGAGTCCTAATGTGAAAAGAGAAAGAAGAAGGGGAGAGTCAACGTGTTAGGAAGCATTACTAAAGAAAAAATGGTCATTTTACAACAAAAAAGTGACCAATTCTTTAAGAACATGCACATGCCTAAATCACACGGCTTCAAAATATCTAAAGAAAAATCAACTGAATGAAAAGAATAGAATCCACTATCGGAATAATGACCATTTACACACTCACCCCCAAACTGAAAGAACAAGCAAATATTTAATTCATGAAATCCACACCGTTGAGTGTGCAACATATAGCCACTTATAGATACTGAAAACTGGTGTGATTTATGTGGATATCAATTTGATCTAGCAATTTCACAGTTAGACATATCAGATACAAAGATTTATTCATATTAATTGAGCATTTATTACTTTAATAGTCAAAAAAAGAAGAAAATTTAAAAAGAAAGCACATTTCACATTATCCCAATAATTCAAACATGTTTGGAAAGTTGAAAAATCTTGACACACACTGGGTTTGCTCCTTAATACATCTTTGCAACACTTCCACTAAAGAACAAATATAGCCCTGCCCATCAAATGATGGTAAAGTTATGTTAGTATCATCATTCTCAATGACTTATGTTCTAAGAGACATCCTTGAACAAAAAGGAAAGAAAGCCAACTCAAGATTTGCACAAGATGCTCATTCCTTTGCTAAACTCTCTGTATCTGCTTTCCTAAAAAAGGAAGCACAACTGGCTGAATGTTAAACAAACAACAAGAAAAACCCCAATTATTTCACAAGCATAGAACTAAACTTCAAAGGTAGAGGCATAAAACTATAAAGAATAAAGAATAAAGATTAAATCTGGGCGGTGCCTGTGGCTCAAAGGAGTAGGGTGCCAGCCCCATATACCAGAGGTTGCAGGTTCAAACCTGGCCCCGGCCAAAAACTGCAAAAAAAAAAAAAGAAAAGAAAAGAATAAATCTTATATATATTTACTATGGAATACTATTTAGCCATAAAAAGATGGAGACTTTACATCTTTTATATTAATCTAGATGGAGCTGAAACATATTCTTCTGAGTAAAGCATCACATAATAGAAAGGCAAATATCCAATGTGCTCAACACTAACATGAAGCCAGGAGATGGTCTAATACATTCCCACATAGGAGAAAAACTCAATTCCATTCAAGCTGGGGGAAGGGGCAGACGGAAGGGGGTGGTATATAACACACCTCCTGGGTGCAGGACACACCTACGAGAGGGATTCTACCTACCAAATGCAAACATTGCAACCTAGTCACTTATATCCTCACACTAACCTGAAAATAAAATATTAAAAATTAAAAAATAATTAAAGAATAAACCTTAGAGATCATTCTGACTGACATCTAAATCACTCATTTTTGAAACTTTCTCCTCATTGTTTATTTCTAAAGAAGCAAAAATTGGGCCTTGCCTAGAAAATAGGAATCACCTCCTGATACTGGCTTTACTACAATGCAGCATTTATTAGTTCAAGTCATTAAAATACAACAAAAGGATTATAAATCAAACCATCTCACCCTCCCAGTGACATTCCGTGTATCACAGAAGTCCCTGCTCCTCATCACTTTTAGTCCCCTTCTAAATGAAACCCAGTGTAGGACTAACATTTCTTCCCAAGTAGATTTAGACAAAATCGGATATTTTCTGGTCATGGTTTTTCTAAATTAATGTTTAATTGCACTTGCAGCAAAAATGTGTTGAAGTCTTCCTCTATACTCGTCTTCATACAAAACGCTGAGAATTTACTTAAGCCCGTGCACAGGTTACACTTTAGCCGAACCAGAATCCAATGTATAAAGTTTACTAGAGAGATGAGCAGGCTACTTTATGGGACCACACAGGAGACAGCTAACTCAGGAACGTCAAGAATTAGGAGTCCAGAAGTTGATCCTAAGGTGTAAAAGGCAGGTGAGCATGGAGACTGCTCAACTGGAGGGTCTGTATATTTTTTCCATGAGGTTCTCCCTATTGCCAGGTGCTGCAGAGCAGGAACACAGGCTGAAATATGTGTCTTGCATAGAGGAACAATGTGAATGTTGGTGTTACTGTGTGAATCCTGCCCTGACATTTTCCCTTCCTGTAGGACTCAAACCTCCCTCAGAACCGTGACTGATCACAAATAATGCTCCTTCACTCATGAAAGATGTTCTGGTTTCTCTTTTTAAATGATGGGAGTTCGATGATGTAACTCTAGCATTTTCCTCTAACGTATTTTAAAAACTGAACTGCAATAATCATATGCCTGTAGAGAGGATATTCCCACTTTAACAATTCTTTCCTGGCCAGGCACCACAGCTCACGCCTGTAATCGGAGCACTCTGGGAGGACAAGGTGAGAGACACTCTTGAGCTCAGGAGTTTGAAACCAGCCTGAGCAAGAGTGATACCCCATCCCTATTAATAATAGAAAAATTAGGGGAAAGGGAGGGGAGGGGAGGGGGTAGAATCAGTGGAGGGAGGGTAATTGGTGGGACCACACCTACGGTGCATCTTATAAGGGTACATGTGAAACTTACTAAATGTAGAATATAAATGTCTTAACACAATAACTAAGAAAATGCCAGGAAGGCTATGTTAACAAGTGTGATGAAAATATGTC
>CAUYPK010096860.1:0-12852 GCA_963574355.1 Loris lydekkerianus
GGTTGACACATTTACATCACACTGGTTAACATAGCCTTCCTGGCAATTTCACAGTTATTGTGTTAAGACATTTACATTCCACATTTACTAAGTTTCACATATACCCTTGTAAGATGCACCGCAAGTGTATTCTCACCAATCTCCCTCCTTCCACCCACCTGCCCCCTCCCTCCACCCCCTTCACCTCTTCCCCCTATTCCTAGGTTGCAATTGGGTTACAGCATTTATGTGAAAGCCCTAAATTAGTTTCATAGTAGGGGTGAGTACATTGGATACTTTTTCTTCCATTCTTGAGATACTTTACTAAGAAGAATATGTTCCAGCTCCATCCATATAAACACAAAGGAGGTAAAGTCTCCATCTTTCTTTAAGGCTGCATAATATTCCATGGTGTACATATACCACAATTTATTAATCAATTCGTGGATCGATGGGCACTTGGGTTTTTTCCATAACTTAGCAATTGTGAATAGGGCTGCAATAAATATTCTGGTACAAATATCTTTGTTGTGATATGATTTTTGGTCTTCTGGGTATATGCCCAGTAGAGGAATTACAGGATTGAATGGTAGGTTTATTTTTAGATTTTTCAGTATTCTCCATATATATTTCCAAAAGGAATGTATTAATTTACATTCCCACCAGCAGTAAACTAATTTAGGGCTTTCACATGAATGCTGTAACCCATTTGCAATCTAGGATTAGGGGGAAGGGGGCAAGGGGGGGAAGGAGGGGGTAAGTGGGTGGAAGGAGGGGGATTGGTGAGAATACACTTGCGGTGCATCTTACAAGGGTATGTGTGAAACTTAGTAAATGTGGAATGTAAATGTCTTAACACAATAACTGAAATTGCCAGGAAGGCTATGTTAACCAGTGTGATATAAACGTGTCAACTGGTCTGTGAAACTAGTGTATGATGCCCCATGATCATGTCAATGTACAGCTATGATGTAATAAAAAAAAAAAGAAAAAAAAACCCAAAACAAAACAAAAAAACCCCAAAACAAAACAAAAATAAAATTATATGTGTGGTTAACATTATATTTCTATTGTACAACTTTGTTCTAAGTTGCTCCCATTTTGTAGCTTGTTTGGCGTCCATACTAAGAAAGTTTGTGATAAAAGAAAGATAAAAAAAACTACTCAATGTTAAATTAGGTAAAATTAAATTAAAATTTAAGTAAATGTTAATACTCATGAATTTTATTAAATAAATAAAAATCTGCAAAAACTCAAAAAAAAAAAAAGAACTTTAACCAATCACCATTAACCAGGTTAGTATACTATAACTATGTAGCATGTATAATCATTTGTATGTAGTGTGGGTGCAAGAAAATGGGTTTTAAATTTATTTTTCTATAAGTGTATTCAAATGTGTAAATCATATGACCCAATCTTGCAAATAGCTGTGGTCTATAGTTTATATCTTGGGTCAGAGATCTCGTGTTCTTTTAAATGATTGAATATAAAAGCCATGCTTCTGGGTCTTCTATTAAATTTTTGCTTATTTGTGTTATTTTCTTTAAAATGCCTTGAAGGGAGTTAGGAACTTGCAACTTTATAGCACCAGCATCCTGCCATCACTGTTGGATTCTGTCCCGTCCTCTGGAGCCGTGAATCAGATTTGGGAATGCAGATCAAGGAACTTTGTGGGCTGTGGGGGGAGGAAGGTACTTGTCTGCTAGGAGCAGCGTGGGCAGCAAGGAAGGACAGGGGCCGTCCTAGGGGCAGCTGAAACTAAAGCCCAGTGGAAAGCTCAACCAGGCTGTTGGTGGAAAGAGTGACAGAGTCTATGTAAGCTGCAACAGTTGGAGACTATGGAAGCCAGTCCAGAGAATAAATAATGGTGGAAGGCAGCTAGAAAATCCCCTATGCTGCAGGACCAGAGGCAGATAGGACTTTTACAGAGCTTCAGTGGTGCTGGGCTGTGTGCAAGGGGGTGGGAGGACACCAGCCCAATTCAGACAGCTAATAAAAATCCGTATAGGTTTTAGTATATTTTAAACTAAAATCTCCATTTGATATAGGAAATAGTGAATGTTACTTGAGAATTATTCAGAGCAATTATTACACCTTGTAAACTTTAACAGCTTTACGTAGTGAAAATCTAAAATGAAGCCACACACACGGAGGAAATTGAAGATTATCCTTGGACTCAAAATCCTTAAATAAACTCTCTTATATTTGCTTTTCATTTTGGCATCATTTTAAAATGTGAGCCTTCTGAGCTCATTTATAGTAGGTGTCTGGTTTTCTAAAATAAGTAATAAACCATTTGTTTGGTTGTTCTTTAGTGATGTCTTCCACAGCCACAAACACAAACAAAATGATGATTTTTGTTTGTTTGTTTGTGTTTGGCCAACATGGTAGCAATGTAAATTCTATTTAAATGGGCTCTGCTTAGGACATAGTTTTTGTGTCATCTAATTGTACATGCTAATGTTTTGATGTCTTGATCAGCTTCGTGGTGAGCGTTCATGAATAAGGACAACAAATTTTCTGGGTTCTCTCTAAGGGGTTAAAATGGTCCAAAGAAAAGGATTATTAAGTTGCAAGAAGGAGGGGGTGAAACTGGAGTGTGGCTTTGGAAGGGCTAGGTTGGGAAGAGGTCCCTACTCAGGAGCTAATGCTTAATTTTGGGTAGAATTGCTGAGAAGGGAATTTTTTTTTATCTTTACAGGCAGTGGACATCATCTCTTTAGGTCTTCAGGAGCAGACAGAGGAGTCAAGTATTCTGTGGCCCCTAGACTGGGACTGGAAACCAGGAGTTTAGCTATCGAACTTCTTCACTTACGTATCAGCATGATGAGGCCAAAGAGAAAGTCTCAAAGTCTGGAACTGCCTCTTTGGAATTTTAGGAGAGCCTCCCGACCTGCAGGCCCTGTACCACAGAATTCGTACCTCTCCAAGGCTCTTTGGATCCCTGATTTTTCACTGTAACGTCTTTAACCTCTTAGCACTTAATATTCAGAGAGATAAAATATGCTGACCCAGAATAACACTGACCACTGGTTGGTTGTGTCTACTTTCTACAGCTGTAGACTATGAGGAGGGAAAGGTCAGGGCTGTAACTGGGTTGGTACGTACAGAATCTAGAATCAGGTAATTCAATTAGAATATGAGCTCCAATAGTTCCTAGTTATATAACTTACTCAACTTCTGTGTGCTTGCTTTTTCTATGAAAATGGGGTTAAAATGGTATTTGCCTTATGAGACTGCTATGAGATTGAATGAGACTTAATAGTATATAAGAGGCAACAAGTTCTAGCAACAAGTTCCTTGCATGCTGTTTCTAAGTCTTCCAAAATTTTGGTTATTGATATTATTGAGAAAAAAGTTTTAGCCTACTGCTACTTTTTTTGAGCCTTCCTGGGTACTTGTAAGGCCATAGAGAAGATTGACTATCATGCAAAGTATCGGGTGTACGTAGTGGATGAACAAATATAATTCAAGACATGCTTGGGAGAATGCTGTATCTAGCTTGCTAATAGAGTTAATAGAACCTGGTAACCATCATCAAACTTCTGTATATGCAGAAATACCATGGAACTCAATTATTTTTAATGAAATTCCCACTTTCTCAAAACATAAATAATGAATAAGCTTAAAAAAAATTAAACCTGCCTTGTGACTGTCAGCATGCTACTCTACACTAGCTCAGATTCGTGAGTCCTATTTATTGCATCTTTTCTTTTTAAATTAAAAGGTAGGGGATACTCCATCATCTTCTGAATTGTACACTGTCCCTTCTCCCAAAGTCTTTCATAGACGATGCAGAGATAATTTCCTGTCCACAGGTTTTTAAAAATTGTGCTGCCATCATTTCCATTTGTCAGATCTGAAAACTTGTTGAATCATAGCAGAGCAGAAGAGTAAAACCTGAGGAATTTCGACATCACTAATGACGGGGGACAAGCAAATGAGGGAACCATATTAAAGGCACCATTTGTTAAATAAGCATTCGAGAAAAAGTGCCAGCATATTTTATGGTACTAAGATTTCATACATTTAAAAATGGAGGTCATATGAATTTTGCATGTCTGCTAAAATCTTACATTATGATTGAAAAGTTTTTAGGCCAGCTTGCTCCAAGGATTTGTAACTTTTTATTGGATATTTGAGGAATAAAGACTGGTAAACTGTTAAACTTTTTCCATTTTATTTATTATTATTATTTTTTGTTGTTGTTGTTGCAGTTTGGCTGGGTTCGAACCTGCCATCCTTGGTATTTGGGGCCAGTGCCCTACTCACTGAGCCACAGGCTTTTTCCTCTATTATTGTTATTATTTTTTTAAATTTTCACATGTACATGTGTTCATTAGGCTTCCACTTTTTGCCTTCACAAAATTAAAAAGGCTTAAAATTTAACAGCAACAACAATATTTAAGATAGGGACCAGAAACAAAAACCTCGCAAAGAACAAACGAAGACAAATACATTCAGAAAAGAAATCAGACGATTGCTCCAATGAAGTATTAAGTAGCAATAATAATAGTAATGCAAAGGAAGTAACATTCACATTGTCAAGAGTATGTCTATTACAGAATGCTTGACTCTGAGGTTTAGTATGGAGTCATCAATTAACTACTTCTTGTTATTTTTTCCCCAAAGTATCAAAGAATAGACAACTAATATTTATAAATAAAGATAAAAGATAATTTCAAAAAATAGACCATTTTCCTTTATTTTTAAAGATACGATTCAGAGGCTCCTATAGAGGTAGGGCATATAATTTAGACAGAGCAATAGATAAAATGGCACAGGGAATAAAAACAAAGGCTTTGCCGGCAGACCACTGCATTAGAAGGCGACATAAGCCCTTGAGAATGTGTATTAACCTTAGAGCTTCAGAATTCTCATCTGTAAAATGGATTTGACGAAATAATATACTTTATAGTGGCTTTGTGAGATATTAGTGATTTCATTAGATATTTGTGATAATATTAGATATTTGTGATTAAAGGTGATTAAAGTCATGTAAAGTTTTTAGACACATTTGCTACGTAGTAAGGATTCTACTGATTAGTGCTACTGTGATTGCTATTATTATTACAACAGTATTGTTATTTCATCTAAGTTCTTCTCTGAACAAAGCTTAAAGATTAACTCACATGTATCCAAAATTGCCTTTAGAATTTATTTCTGAAGTATTTATTTTAAAGTAAAAAGGTAAAAAAAAAATAAATAAAAAATGAGAGAAGAACCTAATTGACCAGAGGTTTTCCTTTGCCATCCAAATAAATTAGCACACAAATTCTAATCATCAATATAAACTTCAATAGATCACTTGAATTGGTGGGGAATTATTTCATACATCTTGGGCTGGTTCTGAGGAACTTTCGGGAATGATATTGATTAATTTCGCGTCCTACACTGTATATATGTTAGCCTGGAGGATTCCTTGCCTTCTGGATGCTGTAGCAAAAGCTCTTGTCAGTCAAGAGATGAAACATGGATGTGATTACTGACAATTCCTAACTATGTGCCTTCCAGGAACTTTCTGGGCCTCAGTTTCTTTATCTTTTTCAGTACTTATCAGGTCCCTTTGAAGTCTGAAAGGATACAATTTTTTTCCTTGTTTTTTTTTTTTTAATTTTCTATGAAGATTTATTTATGTATTATTATTTTTTATTGTTTGGGATTCATTGGGGGTAGAAATAATTGGGTTGCACTGATTGCATTTGTTAGATAAAGTCCCTCTTATAATTGTGTCTCACCCCCCTGAGGTGTGCCATGCACCACGCCCCCCATCCCCCAGCCTCCTCCTCTCTTCCCACTTGCTCATTCTCCTAACCCCCTTGTATCAGCTCATCTGCTGCCTTCATATTAGAATAGAGTAGTTTGGATTCTTGCTTCTCCATCCTTGTGATGCTTAACTAGGAAGAACGTGTTTCACCTCCATCCAGGGAAATACAAAAGATGTAAAGTCTCCATCATTTTTATTGGCTAAATAGTATTCTGTGGTATACATAGACCACAGCTTGTAAATCCATTCCTGGGTTGGTGGGCATTTAGGTTGTTTCCACCTTTTGGTGATTGTAAATTGAGCTGCAATAAACAGTCTAGTACAAATGTCCTTACAGCAATGTCCTGTAGCAAAAGGCTACAAAAAATATAGTGACAATTAATATTTTATAATTAACTCTAAGCCAAATTTAGTAAAAAGCTAAAGGCTTCAGTAATACAAAGAAAAATAAGTGTGAAATAAAGTGTGTCTCATTTCTGATGAAATAATATACAGTATAAAATTTTAAAGTTCTATACAAAGTATTTAAGCTCTATCTCCACAAAGAACGCACAGGGAGGGGAGGTTTTGAAATAAACTTTCAAGTATGTATCTATTTCTCCAGGTAGACTGTACATACTTCAACATCAAGAACCTCAAAGTATGTACAACCTGACTGCAAAAAGAGTGTATAGCTAAAAATGAAATAGATAGGTTGTATTTGATAAATAACTAACACTTTAGATAGTGCATATTCTTAAACTTGGATTATTCTACTTAGATACATTTAGTGGAGGGAAGTATATATCCCAGGCAAGAGATGTGGTGTGAACTAAGGCTTCATAGTACAGCTATCTTTGGCTTGTGTAGGAGTAGTGTGTAGACTAGTTTAGATGCAACAGAGTGTTCGGGGGAATGGACAGACGGTGTCAAAGTAGGATGGGGACCATATTGTTAAGTGTCTTGAATATCCAATAAAGGTACATCACATAATTCTTCAGAGAAAGTAGAATCAGTACACATTTTTGAGAAAGAGTATAATATATACAGAGCATTTTTTATTGAAATTAATCTAGCAGCAATATTTAGAATAAATTGGATGTGAAAGGAAGTAGAGACAAGGGGTGGGTGGTGTCTGTGGCTCAAGGAGTATGATGCCGGCCCCACATACTAGAGGTGGCAGGTTCAAACCCAGCCCTGGCTAAAAACTGCAAAAAAAAAAAGTGGATATAAGAAAGCTAGTTAAGACTGGTCTAGCAGCAGTAGAAATAAAGAAGGGGTAAACGCAGGCAATGTGAATTCCTGCAGTGGAGATGTGATCTTATTCATCTTTGCATTCAAAGTGCACTGCATACAAGAAATGCTTAATGGATTTTTATATAAAAACATGATTCTTAATGAAGTTTTAGGAGTGCAAGAGAGGAAAAATCAAAAGTAATTCCAAATTTTTAAGCCCGTGTGATTGAAAAATATTACTGATCTGTAGTGTAAGCTGATTTGGGGAACGGTAACAAATTCAGTCTTGCACATTTTAAGTGTTAGCTGAATAGAAGTCAGTGACTAATCTATACTGAATTAAATACAAAGTATGTCAACATACAAACTCAGACAATGGAAGAAGGTTTTTCAGAAAAAAATGCTTGTCGAACGAATGTTTCTACTTTAGAACTGGAATGAACTGTTACTTACTTCAAGTGGCAATAGTCAATGATTACACATCAATATGATTATTTTCTTGATTGATAGAATGTTTATTTTTACTTAAGTTCTTGTCGTAGTGACGGTGATCAAAGATGCTAATATTGTTACATGTGTGACAAGAATTGGCTGTTTAAAAGTATATAGACCGGGCACAGTGGTTCACACTTATAATCCTAGCACTTTGGGAGGCTGAGGCAGGAGGATTGCTAGAACCTAGGAGTTCAAGATCAACCTGGGTAAGAGTGAGACCCCTCTTCCCTACAAAAGAAAAAGTAGTTGGGTGTGGTGGCACATGCCTATGGTCCCAGCTACTTGGGAGGCTGAGGCAGGAATAGTGCACAAGCCCAGGGGTCTAGGTTACAGGGATCTATAAGACCTTGTCTCAAAAAAAAAAAAAAAAAAAAAAAAGTATATATCAGACGAGGGCCTCTTTAATAACCACAGATCCATGGAGGGACATTTTAGAAAATGACATGTTAGGAAGACAGGATACAGATGCTCAGAAGTCCATTAACAACCACACACATATTTCTAGATAAATACATGTAGCCAGAATAAATATCTTAGACAAATAAACTATGCTTTGGTTGCCTTAACAATGATCTATTATCCAGCCCAACCAGCATCCAATAACTCTTTCCTCTAAGCAACGACTCTTCCTCACTGTTTCCGTCCTCCTATGATATCAAGAAGAGAGTTGCCTCTGACAAACAATATACTCCTTAAAATGTATCAATATTATCTTCAAGATTTCACACGTTAAATTGACTTGGAACAAAAGTAAAGAAAATTAATACATCCTTGTGTCTGGTTTAAGAATATCAAAGCTTCAGTGGTGAATGGATTCGTAACCTGATAAAGTTTTTCTGAGAAGATTGATATCTCATATCCTCTTTTTAAAGGAAATATATTTTACTTGTACTTTTCATTGAAGGAAGGAATTACATAAACCCACAGACAAGACAAAATTGCTTTATTTCAGTAGTAGTAAAATTTCATTCGTCTATTTGTTGTTGTGTTCTATAGCGAAATGTCTACTAAATTAATGGAGAAAGTGGCTTTAACCATCGTCCATTTTCTGAAGACAGAAAATTTACATCTTTGATTTGGTTCTTGGTCCCAAATTCTACACTCGTATGTACAGCAATCTAAGCTCTGTATCTCCAACTGAGTGTCTCATAAATGTAGCAAATTTATATTTAAAACAGAGCTCTTAGTTCCCCCCTACAGAACTGTTTCTCTCCCTCTTATCTCTACCTTTTAAAATAGCTCTGATAACCACCCCATTTTCAAGTCTACATCTTCAGAGGCATCCTTGCTTTACATATTCCCTTCCAATACCCTTCCCAGGCAGCAAGTTCTGTGGCTATTCTTCACAACTGTGGCTTGAATCACGACCGATTTCTCTAATTTATTGCTATCATAGTAACGTTGAATCTCCCTTGAAATATAGTAAAATCTTCTGTTTCCACAATTGCCTTAATACTCCATGTTCCACGTAATTATTTAAATAATGTCCTAAAAACATTAAGCACAACATACCATCCTCTGCTTAAAGACATCTAAAGTCTTTAAAAAACAATCAGGATTATCATTTGCGAATAACAGAAATCGATTCTTACTAATTTGAGCAGCCCATCATCAGGGTGCTCCTCACTTACCCCCACATTTTTGGTATTAAAGCCTTTGTGGAGTCTGCTCCTATATTGGATACATCTGGCCTGCGTAACCAATAAAATACTGTTGAAATGATGGAGTACGGCTTCTGAGACTAGATTACAGAAGACAACGCAGCTCTTATTTTTTTCTTCTCGGACAACTTGTTCTGGAGGAAGCCAGATGCTGCACCATGAAGATGCTCAAACAGCTGGATAGCCAGTAAAAGACTTAGTCCTCCTGACGATTACCATGTAAACGAGACATCTTGGGAGATGACATTATGACAACAACCTCACGAGAAACTTTAAGTCAAAGGCACTCGGTTAAGCTGCTCCCAAATCCTGACCAACAGAAATATATGAGATAATAAATGTTAATTGTGGGTTTAACCTGTTAAGTCTGCAGATAATGTGTTATTCAACAACAGATTAATGTAAATACAAAATCATTTAATAGAAAGATAGCAGTAATTTGAAGAATTTTGGAGGGAATTTGGAGAGTCAGGTTTAAGAGCACAGAGCCAGGCGTCACTCCATAGTCACACTGCTGAACCAGTCCATTGAGGACATGATCATGGCCTTGCTAACATTTGTTGATGTAGGTACTCCCAGAGGCAGGGTGCTGCCAGTAACACTGATCTTCCTTGAGAACTCAGTCACCCTACAACCACCATCACCATCTCAAAGAACTTCTAGCATTTCCCGGGTCTGTTTCATAACTTCAAAGGAAGCTGAAAAAAAAAAAAAAAATCAGTTAATAGAGTGGTGTAGGTGTTCTTTGCACCAAGGTTCATAGGATGGGAAAAGTCACTCCTTATCCTTCATATAGAGGGTAGTCAGATACTGGGAAGCTGGAAAAAGCATGTTTGGTAATGTCTCCTTTTTAGAATAAAGGCAAACCCTTAACTATGATTTACAATATTGAGCTGCGGTCTCTTCCTCTAACTTCATCTTCCATTCACTGTGCTGTATATAGAATTCTTTCTGCCTTTTCTATATATGAATCTGATTATTATCTCTGTATTTCTTACTTATATTTCCCTGCAAGCAGAATATTCTTTCCTAACATCTCTCACTAGCTGTATCTCTCTCCTTAGTCTTTAGACACTATGTTACCTCCTCAGAGAGGTGCTTCCTGATCATGGTAACTATACTGTAACCCTCCCATTCTCTCTTGTTTTTATTTTTTATTTCTTAAAGTGATTGTGTTTATTATCTTACTGTTGGTTGCTCATTATGGGATGACAACTTTCAAGCAGAGATGTCCACTTTTGTCCTCTCTTGTATTCCCCGGGCCTGTAATAGTATCTGGAACCTGATACATTTTCTCATAAATATTAGTTAAGAAAATGGATTCATGAATGAATGAATGGGTAAGGGTATTTATACCCCCCCTCTGTCCATGATTGTTAAGTAGATGTAGATTAATGAAAAGGAAATACTATTCTTTTTATGTTATCTCCTTTTTGAAGAAAACCCCTTTAAAGAAAAATGGCACTTAAATATAGACTTATTTACTTCAGAGAAATATTTACCCTTAAATAAATATATTGTTTGCTTTCCTAGAACCTGTTTACCTTTTTTTCTGTTTCTTAGTCAGACCTAAGGATTTTCAGTAAAATGAAAAGGGTGGGATTCACTCCACAGAAGCACCTACCAAGTTAGGGGATCACATTCTTCTCATCCAAGTGACCACTTACAGGTTGGCAAGGGAACTGGTTTGATTCAACCCAAAGAAAATCCAAGATTTTGTCTAGTGGTTGCAGAAAAATAATGTAATTTTGCACTGTTATTGTTACAGACTTAAAAAGGTATGTAATTCTATTTGATGCTGGTAACTAATCCGAGAACACAAGGATGTACAGGTGTAGATGAAATGTATATATCACAAAAGGAGTGGAGAGTCAGAGGAGAAATGGGAGCTTATTAACATTATTGGACAGCTACATCTTCAAGTTTTCGGTTATCGGAGTCACTAAATGATTTGTTTTCTAATAGTTTCAACTGAAGACAATTTACCTAATATAAAATCAAATAGGGATTAAATTTCCTGCTTGTTCAAATGTCTTATGAGAATTAGTTTTTGAGCACTGTGTATATTTAAACAAATTGGAACCAGATTTCCTATTTATTAGCCATCTGCTAACCTTTCTCCTCCTGGGTTAGAAATGAATCTTTGTAATTTAACAGAATAAATGGGAAATTATATGAAATGATAGATAATTTTATGGTTGGTATAAGGTATCAGAGTGCCCTTTTCCATGAACATAGAGATAATTTAAATGAATAATGATAATTTTATACTCATGCAAAAATGCTAAGATTGTTTTATTCCTTGATTGAGTTATATTCAGTCTCACCAAATTCAATTTACGTGTCAAAACAGCCAGTGTCGGAGGCCATATTTGTTGGTAGCAGTTCAAGAATGATGATTTTCAGCATGCTAAACAGCCAAATGGAACTCAATTTTTCAAATCAGTTTATATATGAAGATATAGGAGCTGTTCCGTCAAACTTTTTGAACTGTAGTGGTACGAAAATAGATTTTTTTCTTACACAATACAAAAAGAAACATTTTTGTATATTTCTTCATTATCTATTGTTACCATATAACAGCATGAGTATAGATTATATGTGTATATATAATCATCCTATTTATATACATAAAAACTATGCATGTGCACACTTTCTCTATAATAGCAGATTTACCTAGAAGTGAGCTATTTTCTAAACAATATCCTTATACAAATTTGAATGAATTATTCTTATATAACTATTTTCCTTATATAAATACATATAAATCTAATTTTTGAGAGAATTTATTTAAATAATGAGGCACTAATTCTTGAAATCAGGAACAATATTAAGGTAAACTGTGATGAAAATAGTTCAATAAGACAACCTGACAATCTCTTTTGGAATCAATTTAGACTAAACTATAATCTAGAAAATGGATTCGCACACTCAAGTTATACTCAGTAAATCTATGCATGCTTGTAGACAAAACAAAACAATTATAGTATTGTTTAATCAAGATAATGCTTTTGATAGAAAACCTGTTCAATGAATGAGTGTTAAGGTAGGGAAATTATGGGGGATTTTCTACTTTCAAAATGTTTTCTGTAAACATTGTTGTCAGTTTACGTTTGCAATTATAATAATAGAATTAATAACTTTCTGAAGAAAATTATACAAAGGAGATGCATTTTTATTCCAAAACCATTTTGACAAAGTGGTAGAGTTCTCTTATATAACAAAACAATATAAATCGCTATTTCCAGAAGGCAACAATTTCTTTCTTTTTTTTTTTAATTAAATCATACCTGCGTACATTGATATGATCATGGGGCACAATACACTTGCTTCACAGACCATTTTCACACATTTTCATCACAATGGTTAACATAGCCTTCCTGGCATTTTCCCAGTTACCGTGCCAAGACATTTACATCCACATTTACTAAGTTTCGCATATACCCTTGTAAGATGCACCGCAGGTGTAATCCCACCAGTACCTCTCCCTCCACCCCCACCCCCCTTCCACCTCTCCCTTTCCCCCTTTCCCCTATTCTTAGGTTGTAACTGGGTTATAGCTTTCATGTGAAAGCCCTAAATTAGTTTCATAGTAGGGCTGAGTACATTGGGCACTTTTTCTTCCATTCCAATTTCATCTTCTGATAGTATTAGTACGATTCTGGTGATCCCCTAGGGAGGTAAACTGCACGGACTTGACACCTGACAGTGAACCAGGCTCTCTGTGAACATTCT
>CAUYPK010096863.1:0-27898 GCA_963574355.1 Loris lydekkerianus
CATGAAGGCTATAACCCAACTATACCACAAGACTATGAGGAAAGGACCAAGGAAGGGGAAGGGAGGGGGGAGGTTTGGGTGGAGGGAGGGTGATGGGTTAGGCCACATCTATGGTGCATATTTTTATCTATAATAAAAAAAAAGAGAGAGAATTTATGACTAAGACCCCAAGGGTAAGTATGGCAACAACAAAAATAAATAAATGGGACTTGATTAAATTAAACAGCTTCTGCACAGCTAAGAAAATAATCAACACAAGTAGACAACCTATAGAATGGGAGAAATATTCATAAACTATACATCCAATAGGGGCCAATAAACAGAATTTACAAAGAACTCAAGCAAATCAGTAAGAAAAAAAGAAAAGACCTCATTAAAAAGTGGACGAAAGACATGAACAGGAAGTTTTCAAAAGAAGATACACAAATGTCCAATAAACATATGAAAAAATGCTCAATGACACTAGTCATCAAACAAATGCAAATAAAAACCATGATAAGGTATCACCTTACCCCCAGTTAGAATGGCTTTTATCAAAAAGTTCAAAACAACAGATGCTGCTGTGGACACAGAGAGAAAGGAATGGTTATACGCTCTTGGTGGGGCTTCAAATAAGTCAATCCCTATGGAAAAAAGTATGGAGATTCTTCAAAGAACTAAAAGTAGAACTATCATTTGATCCAACAATGACACTACTTGGTATTTACTTAAAGGAAAATAAGTCATTTCATCAAAAAGACACCTGAACTCAAATGTTTACTGCAGCACAATTCACAATTGCAAAGGTATGGAATCAACTCAAGTACTCATTAATTCCTGAGTGGACTAACACCATGGGATACTACTCAGCCATTAAAAGGATAAATTTATGACTTTTGCAACAATGTGGTTGGAACTGGAAATTATTATCCTAAACAATGTATCTAAAGAATGGGGGAGGGGGGGAAGCACTACATATACTTGTGGTTAAATTGGAACTAACCAATGAGCACACATGTGAACAGAGGAAAGTATTTCAAAACCCAGTGGAAATCCAGCAGAGGGGAGGGTAAGGAAGGATTGGACAAAGATCTACCTAATAGGTACAAATGAACACAATTTGGGCAATAGGCACACTGATAGCCCTAACTCAAGTATTTAAAAGTGATCCACAGAATCAAAAACATTTGTACCCCTGTAATATTTTCTTTTAGCTTTTAAAATAACTCTATTTTTGCATTTACAAATATTAATGTAAATGTTTTACCAGACCATACATGTAATTTTGATGTACTTTTACACTTATTAACTGCTTAGTTATTGCAGGAAAATTAATCATAAGGATTTTTTTTCTGTTAATTTTTTTTATTTCAGACTAGTATGAGGGTACCCATGATTAGGTTACATCATTTGCATTTGTTAAGTAGCATCCAACTTGTAGTTAAGTAACCCTGTAATATTATTTTGAAGTAAAAAAAAAGATGGAGGAAGGGTGAGTTAGCTCTCTCTTCTGGAGCTGGAACTGAGAAATGCATCTTCTGCTCTTGGACATCAGAGCTCTGGGTCCTTGGGCCTTCAGCTTCAGACATAGAGTCACACTATTGGCTCCCTTGGTTTTTGGGCCTTCAGACTCAGACTGAATTACACTACAAGTGTTCCTGGTTCTCCAGCCTCCAGAAGGCATTTTCTTTACCTCCATAACCAAGTGAGTCAATTCTAAATTCCCTCTTATGTATCTGTATATAACCTCTTGGTTCTGTTTCTCTGGAGAACACTAATTAATATGTCTAGTATTCAGGGAAAGAGAGTAGCAATCCTGATTACATATAGGCCTACCAAGGGTCCAACATTGATCTTTCATCCCACTGCCTGCTGACTGCTATATCCCTATTACCAGAGTCACTCCTACCCTAAAACCACTATACGTTCTAGTGCTTCCTGGCAGACCTCCATTTCTCCCTCTTTGCTGGCCATCTTTCTGCAAAGGATCCTTCCTTTCTCACCATCCCCTGCTCAATCAGAATCTTAAACTACTTTCACAATTACATAGGAACTTGTGTTAACTGGGAACTGCATAGGCTAATAGCCCCCAAAGAATTACTTCACAGGCAAAATGAACGTCAAACAGCGTTGGTGGAGAACCTGGGAAGAGTGAAGTCGATCTAATTTTCTTTTCCCTTGCACTCTTGAGGATTCTTGCTTGTATTTTGTAGTGATGATGGGATGGGGAAGGAGATATAGATAAAATCAGCTGCCTCAATAGCAACTGGTGAGATGATTATAAGTCCTGAGAAGGAAGGAGCTGCATCATCATCATCACCATCATCATGGACATCAGAACCTTCATCCAGCACTGCTATACACCAGACCTTCCACAAAGTACATGAGTACATTACTCTGCGTCACTGCAACCCATCAAGTGGGTCCTGTATTCGTTTATAGAAGACAACACTGAGGTTAAAGGCTAAGCAACTTGTTCCAATTCTCACCATTGATAAATGGCACAGTCGGACTCCAAATCCCATTCTGCCAGAGGCAACACCCTGAACTCTACTGTCACTTATATTTCTTTGTAGTCCTCACAAAGCTTTTTACAAGGTATGTCATATGCTTTTTTACTGACATAAAGCAACATACTACATACATACAGACTCCATTCCTTGAAATCTGTGCATCCTGTTTTTCACATCTCCACTGTGAAGGGAAAAATGTTTTACACAGTAGAAATCATTACAAAGAAATGCTGAACACATACCAAGCAAAATATCTGAATTAGTTCAGTACTGTTTATTACTGGCCTCAAGTTTAATGAGCTCAAGTTAATACAGGTGAAAGGCCAGGGTGTTACATGCAGCAGTTAATGAAATACCATAGAGCTGCTGAGAAAATGATTATCAGCCAAATGTGAATTTAATATACTTCATCTTCAAGAAGCAATGCCCCATGGGAGGCAACTTGCTAAGGGAGGCGATGTGGCATACTGGAAACAGGACGCACTTGACAGTGAGGAGATGGGGCTATGACTGCAGCCTACCAGCTAATGTGTGACCCATCACCCATGACCTATGACCAGGATTTTCTTTGTATCTCAGCTTTCTCATCTGTAGTGTAGGGGGATTGGATTAGATGATCTATGAGGTCCCTTCTAGGGAGAGAAACAGTAACAGTTTGTTTTGTTTTCAAATTATTAACAATCCTTAGGGTGTATACCCAAGTGACATCACATTGTCTCTAAAGAAAATATTTGATTCTAACTTTCTCTGCTACTTAACTATAGAACATTTTGAATCTATTTCAGCTATAAAATATGGACATCACGGATAATGATTATCAAATTTCCAAGACTGAAGGAGTTCATGAACTGTTTTAGGCTTCATTAGTAAAAGGTACAACCAAAGGTATCATAGATATTTAATTTTATTTTTAAATAATGACATGTGTATAGATAATCAACAGAAATAATACTTTTTAATGAAAGGTATTATGAAGCTATATGGATTTGGAAATTCATACAGATTGTAACTAACACTATACTGTAATTATGTTTAGAAAGTTTGACGTCTATTTACAAACTCATCTGAGACACATTCTACAGAAAAATCAGCCAGACAAATATCAGAAGTCAACATAAGTGATAACAGTCCTGAAATTACCAAGGAAGTAAGAATAAGAGATATATATATACTGGTGCTCACATTTGGCATGTATTGGAATTTTAGGGTTTTGGAGGAAAATAGAACCTTGTATCGCTGTAGTGCAATATGCAGAATGAACACTTATCTTAGCATCTTAGGATACAGAGACTAACAGAATGACTGGGACAGGTCACTTGCCCTCTGTGAGTCTCAGTTTTCATCTGTGTAAGACAAAAACAACAATGATCACCTTGCCTATTTGCTGTTCACAACAGCTGTTTAAAACAGAAAAAAGTTGATAGATTATTAAAATACAGCTTTTACCATGCTGAAGACTGTAGAAGAATGTAGAAGCAAAGCATTATAGAATTGACATACTATGTAAAGAGGAGGTGAGTATTCTAAATTATCAAAGTGTCATAAGATATTAACTATACATAAAGAAAGAGTTTCTGAGCTATAATCTTTCCAAGGCCTTAGGAGAACTTGGATGAAATAATTTGCTTTTGAAATCCACTTTCAAAATCAAAGCACTACTGCTTTCATGGCTAAGTGTTGCATAGAATGTCAAGGGCAAAAACCAACGAGGGAAAACTGAATAAAAATTACTTTACACAATGGGATGGGAGCAAAAGAGAACAGAAAAATGAGGCGATGAAGAAAATAGGACTGCTATAAATACATTTAAAAAAAGAGAACAGGATTCAGGCGATATTTGGAGCAAGAGCAGGTTAATCAATTTTTTTCTATATTTATGAATACGATGCTTAGTTTCATCCTACACAGAAACACCTGGATGACGGATTTAAGTCTTTTTACCTGAAAGTGTAGCATAGGACATAAAATATTACATTTTGATCCAGTCTAAAACAGTTCAGGACAGATTGGAATAAAATGATAATCATTTCAAAAGTCAATTTTTAGTGTTTCTATGCTAAGCAGTAGATTTCTATTGGAGAGAAAATAAAAGAAAGTACAAGTTTTTTTTTTTTTTTTTTTTAGTTGAAAGAATTTTCTAATTAGTCATCATATGCACAAAATATTTAACATGGGAAAAATACTTCTATGTGTTTGACAGAGTTCTCCATAAACAACAGTTGTACATGCAGATATAGAAACACTAACAAATATTTGTAAATCAGACTTCATCTAAACCCAAATCTCTACACCCTAAGTGAGTGCCTCTTCTTCTAATTGACTGGCCATGTTCTTACTAAGCTTTTTGGCTGCTATTTCACCCAACAATACTGTAAGGTTTTTGGTGTTTTAGGAAAAGGTACTGGGGGAAAGATCTAATAAACCACACCCTCAGGAAAGGCTCACTCCTTCAGAAATATTTAATATTTGCTATTTGTCTAGCACTTTGTATGTGCCAGGCACTGCAGACGTAATAGAGATCAAAACAGGTATGATCCCTGTCCTCAGAGAATTTGTAGTAGCGTTTAGTGCAATAGCATTAAACATAAACAAATAATCAGATAAACACACATGCCATTTATTAAAATTTTCAATGATAGATACCTATCTGATTATTTAAGGTAGAGTTCTATCCCTTTGTTGCACTTACCAGGCAAAGTCTTAGGTCTTATCAAACCAAATTATTCTGTTACTCCATGGCTACACTTGAGAAACTGACTATAGCTGGAGGATGTGACAGCTCCTCCTTCAAGTGCACAATCTTTGCAAATGGACACTCTGGACTGCCCTATAAGCCAAGCTCTGTTGCTGGTGTTAATCTTCAGGTTTCTTATTCTGTCTACAAAGTGATGTTTTTATATCTCCTCTCTTCTAAATCTAAATGCCACTCCTCTGCATTTTCAGTTAATGATCCTCTCTTACAATGTTGGTTAAAAATACCCATGTCATTTCCCTATGCTAAATTCTATCAGCCCCACTCTTCTGTACCCTCAACTCTCTTTTTTTTTTCTTCTCCTATGAAGGGATGTACCCTAGGTCCTTCTAAAGTATCCACTCATGGGCTATATCTCACAGACCTCTGATTATCTAAAGGAATTTGCTTTGTAATTTCCAACTTTAACCATCTGTAATTTACCCTCATCTTTGGATTATTTTCATTAGCATTCATATGCTTTAGTCTCTCCCATCCTAAAAACAAGACACAACAAAGCAACTCTCGTGACCCCACACAACCATTTTCAGGGATCCCTTACCTACTGTTCTTTAAACTTCTCTCAGCATTGTTAATAAGTGTCCTCATACCCTCACCTTCCATTTTTTCCTGAATATATTCTTTTTTGGAATTTGTCCCCCATTCCAAACAACTGAATGCTCTGTAATGTAGCCAACAAGTTTTACTCTGCAAATCCTATGGTCACATTTTTGTGCTCTTCTCATTTTATCTCCAGCATCAACCTAACTGACCCCCTCTTACTTCTCAAACCACTAACCTACTTTTTGTCCTACATCACTTCTGAGTGTCTCCTTGGCTGGGTAATCTTTCCCTGTGAAATCTCCCAGGCTCAGTCTTAATGCTCTTTTCCTCTGTTGACATACTTTTTTCAAGTGATTTACTCCACTCAGTAGCTTTAAATAGCATTTATACTTATGGTTCTTCAATTTACAGCTCCAGCTCTCTTTTATATACTGAACTCCAGACTCACATAACCAGCAATTTAATTAACATATTTAATTAAATGTTAAAAAGTGATCTTCAACTTAACATGCCTTGCACAGATTCTTTGTTGTTTCACTCCAAATATGTCTTCCTCTGATCTTTCTCATGCAAGTTAATGAAACAACTGCTGACCTCTTTACTAAGGTAAAAAATCCAGAATTATTCTGGATTCTTTTTTTGTTTCTCTTATCTTTCCCTCTAGATCCAACCCAGCAGCAAATCTTCTGGGTTCTGACCCCAACACACATCTCACATCTCCACTTTCTCACCAGCTCCCTAGATGAGCCACCATTGTCTGTCATGTGGGATGGTGCCATAGCTTCCTAACCAATCTGCTTACTTTCTCTATTGCCTTGTTATAATGTATTCTCCATATAGCAGCCAAAACTATTGTCTTAAATAGGGATTAGGATGTGTCATTCCTCACCTTAAAATCCCCCAGTGATTTCATTGTATGTAGAATAAAATCTAAAAGTGTCACCATGACTCTGGGCTTACCTGGGCCCTGCCTACATCTTCAGCTTTATTTACCATTTTCCTCTTTACTTATGGCACTCTAACCATGCTAACTATGCTGTTCTTCCTGGTTTCCTCAAGAAAAATCTTATATTGTCATATGGCCTCAGGGCTGCCACGTTTGCTGTTCTTTTTGTCTGATCTTTGCCTGGCTGGATCCCTTCCCATGTTTTAGGAATCGGATAAAATGACACGTACAGAGGCACTCTCTGACCATATAGTCCAAAGTGGGCCCTTCAAGTCACACTCTTCATCTCTCTTTAAAAAATATTCGCATGGTTTATTCACTTATTTTGTATCTCTATCTCCCTATAGGGTATGAACTACCAGAGTAGGATGTTCATCTGCTTTGTTTACTGATGTATCCCCAGAACCTTGAAGAATTCCTGGCCCACTATATAGTCTCAAGGGAATGAGATTGACTGGGGAGCTATATACTTAATAACACTGCTGTCTTTGAACTTAGTTTGGCTTCCAATCCTGGTTCCATTACTTTACTAGTTTTTGATATGGTCATTTTGTTTTGGTCTTTTCTTTTTTTTTCTCTCTTTTAATTTTATATATAGGCTCTTACTCTGTCACCCCCAGTAGAGTACAGTGATGAAATCACAGGTTAGTGTAGCCTAGCACTCTTGGGCTCAAGTGATCTTACTGCCTCAGCCTCCTAAGTAGCCAGGACCACAATACTTTAAAATATATTTTATGTAGAGATGGAGGTCTCACTATGTGGCCTAGGCTAGTCTTGAATTCTTGTCTTTAAGCAATCCTCCTGCCGTGGCCTCCCAAAGTGCTGGGATTATGGGCATGAGCCACTGCACCCACCCCTCAGATTTTGCTTAAGCATCACAAGATCTCAATTTCCTCATTCATAAAATGGGAATAATATAAGGTTATAAGTACTCTATAATTTACATAAATTATATAGATCAAATCCAGGGCATGACACAGTAGACACTTCATAAGTCTTAACCATTATCAGCATAGAAATTCTTATCATTGACATCATTTTTGTTTTAGAAATTCTAGCAATGTATTAAAGTTTTCTTTCTATATTGTATTTTGTGAATTATTTGTGAATTACTTATATATACAATGATAACACTTAATATATTTGCTTTAAATATGTGTTTGAAAATATTTTGTTGAGTACTTAAAGTTATGCTAGAGCTAACATTCCCCCATCCCGCCATCAAAGCATTTTTTCCAATATTTGTAAGGGACATCAATGAACTTTTAGCATATTTTACATGATAGAGAACTGTTCATTTCACATTTAGATTGCATACAGTCTGTAAAATCAGAATTGCTCTATAGCAATGCAATTTTATGCTCCAAGGTTTAAATAAGTAAAATTAAGAAAATGAAGATTTGATAGTTTGAAGAGCAAATGTAAACACTAGTGTGAAAGAATGAAAGTGAGCTCATTGCTGAGCCTAAAGTAGACACTGTCATCTGCAGGGGTTAGGGAAGATGCTGAGATCTGAGCCCGCTACCGTGCTGCTTCATGAACATCTGGCAGTCTGTCACTTCACAGGCAACAACATCTTCTCTAAACAGAAGAGACTCGAATTCATCAGGGATTCCTGGAGTACAGTATATGCTTAACTTAAGTACCTGCTTTCCTGTGATTTCCATAGATTATCATATTCATGACATTGGATTGAAAGCATTCTTCTCACTCTCGAACCAGAACATGAAAAAGAAATTAAAACATTGGCAGGCACTTTGTCTCCAGTTTGTTGGACAAGTGAGAAAAGGACTTTCCACCCATTAATGTAAATGAAATTCTGTCAACTTAGAGCATTTAAACAAGGATGACAGCAGCCTGTCTATTAATAAATACCTGACAGGATAACAATTACCTTTGTAGTTGACTGTTTTTCTTTCAATGTAGGTCAGTGAGTATTTTTAAAGAATCTATTTAAAATAAATTTGCAAACTCCAGTAGCTTTGCCTCTCATCTCTATTAAGGCAGGAAGAAACTTTTAACATGTACCCTCTGGCCTTCTTAAGAGTGGTTTTAGAATATTGTGGTCAAAGCTTTTAAATACAGACTAACTATGTAATTAAATATTTGTGTGCTACTGTGCATATATGTACACACATAAAAAACATGGGAGGAGTGTGTGGATGTCTTGGCATGTTTTAATTCTGTAGACTTAAACTATAGTAGGCTCTCTGTTATCTGTGTTATCTGGGAGGTTATTCCCTTAGGGGATAATCTGGTCCTCATGCTGTTAACGTTTGTCTGACTTGAATTTTTTCATTGTTGACTATCAGATAGGAAGGGTGAGGATACGGTAACAAATTAATCAAGTGATTACTCTTCTATCTTTGGAAATACATTTTGTAGAGGAAGAAGAAGTGAATTTAATGAATAAATTGAGTTTGGGGGGATTATCTTTAGAATTCACTAGTCCTTCTGGCTCCATACACCATTAGTTAGATTTGAGAAATGGAATTTCTAAACGGAATTGAGATGAGGTTTTGAACTTCCTTTTGTGGAAGGTTTTTCCAGGAGAATGTTTGAGGGAGTTGGGGAGACAGTATACGTTGATGTATTTGTATACCATTTACAAGTACTATCAAAACAGTGAATAATGTAACCTTTATCTACTACAAATGAAGAGCTGAAAGGCACCGGATGTCACCACATTTGAGAAGCCATCCTACATTGTTCTCATTCATACAATAAGGTAGAAAGTATAAGCAAAATAAATTGTCGGAAATATTATTACAACTTTGTCATGCTTAGAGTCTAATAATTTGAAGATGCCATCAAATGCAAGTTACATTGAATCAAAGATTCTAAAACATGACAAAAGCACATGTCTTAGATACAGTGAACTGCATTACGTTCCCTAAATACTTACTGGTTCAAGTCTAAGTTGCTTTCTCATCCCTGTTAGTACATCATCATCCCTAACACCCTATTTATAAATAAAAGTCCATATTTTAGAAATATAAAACGTAAAGTCATCATCACAGGAAAGCAGGCAATAAACATTGTTCTTTTTCCAGCTTTATCCCAGAAAACCATGTGTGAGTATCTGAAAACAAGTGACAGGGGAAATCTCTGGATGTTACTGAGCTGGGTTCAGTCCAGATCTGAAGGCTTCTGAGAGAGGCATGTTTGTTGTTTCTTGATTCCATTTTCTCTTTCATATCTACAGGTATGAGATACCGAAGTTTTTCCTTTAATTAAGGAATATGTAAATACATAGTTGTATTTGTATCTTTTAATGTGAATTTAAGGAGAAAAATATCATAAGCAACATTTTTGTTCCCTCAGAGAAAATAATGATGTCCTGACTATTTTAAGAGCATAATTTTCCTCTTGTATTTCTGCATAAGCTAAATATCTGAACAGTTGATAGACGTAGTAATTTCTAGGAGAAATTTCTATGATCAGCAAGTGGGGGGTTAAGTCTAGCAGTGCTTACAGATACTTTTTTCTAAGGCAAAAGGAGCCACAGAGAGAAAGATACACAGAACAATGTCCAAACAAGCACAGTGTCATTATGCCATTTAAAGGTTGGTGAAGGTTATGGCTGCTAACGTTCTGTGGAAAGTAGGTTTTCCCCAAATGAGAATAATTCAAAAAGATCATCTCCTATTTTATTAGAATCAATAAAATGATAAGCAAATACCATAGATTCCTGCTAGACACCCAGTGATGGAACTGTGTGTGTGTGAATACACTAATGAATTCCTTAAATGCAAATTACTGCTAAATTCCTAAGTAAACCGTCCCCCACTTCAGAGCCACTGTAATCCATCTCTTATGTCAGATGAACTGCGAGACTTACCCTTCAGATTGTGTAGGCTTTACTGCTCCTGTCATTCATCTCTCACACTCAGTAATCCTTTTACCTCTCTTCCCAACTTTATAATTTAAATGCAATCTATTCACTACTGAGAAAAGAGCCCTAGAGTAAACAAGATGTCTTTGAGTTACAGCAAAAGAAGCCATTACTGTGTATACAATGGTCCGTGTTCTACTGAACATGGGATGGTACGCGGAGCCTCTCTGCCGATTGGTTTTCATCAGTGCTCCATTCAACACACAGAATTAAGGGTAAACCCTGAATTTGGGGTCCTTTCCTGTTCTGACTTCTTCTTTCTTATGGTCTTACAGCATTTTGTGTTTGGAAGATAAGTCCTTGGGGACCAAAACTGGCCTGCATCTGTTCTTTAGTTTGCTCTCAAAATGGATTTAGATTTTATTGTTTAAAAAGTTCTAGAATGACAAACTGGCCAAGTTGGTATTCATTCCTCAATATCCTGTGGGGTCATTAAAAAGGGAATCATGTCTATGATGATTATAAGAACTAGGTAAGAAATGCATCAATGGTACATTTTTAAGAGAAAGAAAAGGCAGGATTATAACAATGTATGCAGGAAGATTGTAACGCAGTGTAATGATTGTTTATCAGGGTATACATAGACACACAAGTGGAATCTCTGAGTACTGAGATCAGAGATGAGTTTTTTATATGTATGTATTTTCTATTTTTCTACAGTGAGCATTTATTATTTTTTATGACAGAGTCTTACACTGTTGCCCAGGTTAGAGTGCAGTGGAGTCATCATAGTTCACAGCAACCTCAAACTCCTGGGTCAACTGCTCCCCCTGCTTCAGCCCCCGACTAGCTGGGACTCCAGGCCTATGCCAACACCCACATTACATTTTTCTGCTTTTTTTTGAGAGAGAGGGTTTTCCTCTTTCTCAGGTTGGTCTCGAACTCTGTTCTTTCACTTCAGCCTCCCAAGGGGCTGGGATTATAGGTGTGAGCCCCAGTGCCAGCTCACTTATAATTTTTATATTAAAAAAAGTTCTTAGAAAAGGCACACTAATGGGAATTATTATAAAACCTTATGAAGAGATAAAGTTACAATTACTATCATGGCTACAGTCATTATACTGTATATTTTTTGATATGAGTCTAAAATCATAATTTAGAATGTTCAATACCAAGGAAATTTATGCTGTGGGAAAATGTATATGTAAATGTCTAAACAGACAGGAATATAATAAGCAGACCTCAGGCCTACTTCTAAAATATGTTTAAATACATAATAAGTAAGGAATGTTCATTCACTCCAGCAAAGCACCACATATGTTTGAAGATACGGATTTTTTGTTCTGAGAATATAAAACTCTTACATTTTAGGCCTATGTAGGGTGTTGGCAAATGAACATATTCCAAGAATTCAACTGTAATGCTAACTATCCAAGAATTAAACTATAAGGATAAGTTTTATTACAGTGAGCTCTTTTCTATTCACATAGATAAACACAATGAAAATATTTCCCCACTAACACAGAATAAAACTGTCCTTCCAAATAAATTCAGTTAATCTATTCAGTTAAACCAACGTTTACTTAGTACCTACAATTTTTTAGGCATTAATCCCTCTATCTAGGGGCACTCAGACTGACTGCACTATGCCTACCTTCTTTTTTTTTTTTCCATTTATTTATTTATTTATTTTTGGAGTCGGAGTCTCATTATGTTGCCCTCGGTAGAGTGCTGTGGTGTCATAGCTCACAGCAAACTCAAACTCTTGGGCTCAAGTGATTCTCTTGCCTCAGTCTCGCAAGTAGCTGGGACTACAGGCATCTGCCACAATACCCAGCTATTTTTTGTTGCAGTTGTTATTGTTGGTTAGTTGGCCTGGGCCAGGTTTGAACCTGCCACCTTTGGTGTCCGTGGCTGGCACTGTAACCACTGTGCCACAGGTGCTGAGCCTATGCCTGCCTTCTAAAGGGTGGTTACAAGCCTAGAAGCCCAGATACAATTTTCATTGCATAGCTATAGCTCGTGCGAAATGCAAAGTAGGGATCTACTATAGAAATGGGTATATTTTTCTCCTAGAATTAATTTTTCTACACAGGCTCCCTCCTGCAATGTTTTATAATGCAGGTAAATTACTGATTTTAGTTATTGTCTTTTGATATTGCGACTCCATCCTCCTTGGAACAAAGCACAGCGACAAGCTGAATGTGCTAACACTACAAGGTTTTTCCAAAATAAAACCTTTGTTTACTGAATGACTTATCATTGCCAAATATCACTCATTTATCTGCTGTATGTGAATGTATGGATGAACAAAGGCCCTTTTTCCTGAATAATCCTCACTAAAAGATACCTCTTGGATCATAGGCTGAGGTAAAGCTTTATTATTACTGTATAATTGCAGAGGACAGTGAGAGGGAGCTGGGCCAAGCTCTCCCACTTTTCTCATATGCTGCTTCAATCTATACACGAGAGTTCACACACAGTCACTCTACGGCGCTACCGCAGGGTCAATGAGAAGAGAAAGTTTAATCTCATTGTAATGTCAAAAGATGCAAGTTTTAGTATTTTGCTGAGAATGTTTGCGTCTTTATTCATAAGCAGAAAATGGTCTATAATGACGGTCTACAATTTTCTTGATTGTACTATTATCAGATTTTAGTATTAAAGTTGACCTAGGTCCATAAATTTTGGGGAGAGTTTTTCATCTTTTTTGTTTTTTTTTTTTTCTTTTTTACTCTACATTCTTTTTAAAATTTCAGATTAATAGAAGGGTACATATGCCAACGATTAGGTTACCTTGTTTGCATTTGTTAGGTAAAGCCTAAGTGACAGTTGAGCCCTTCACCCAGGAGGTGTGCCCTGTACCCTTCCCTGAACCTGATAGTGATCGCTTACCACACCCACTCCTCACCTCCTTCTTGATTTTAGGTGTGTTTTTCTGTCATATGAGTGTGCAGTTGTTGATCTACTAGTTTTATACTAACATTGAGGACATTGAGGACTCACTTCTCCATTCCTGTTATACTTAGCAGGATATTCCCTAAATCCTTCCAGGTAAATATAAAAGTTTTCCACCTTTCTATAAGCAGAAACTGTGCGAATAATATAAAAAGTCAAAGAAAACTATTAGCTATTCAGATATAAAACTCCTTATACATAGTTTTTTTTTTTTTTTTTAAATATAAACTTTAAAATTTGCTTTCTAATTCCTTCAGTGATTACTGGTTACTTTTTTTAAAATTTGGGGTAAAACGTGGGGTTTTATTTTTTTGATAAGAATGATTCCTCTCTTTAGATTTTGTTGCTAAAGAATTATTCACAGCATTTTATTATTCTTTGTTCTCTCCTGTATCTGAGCTTGCAGTTTTAGTTTAATTTTTATAGAACATATTTTCTCTTCTTTCTTTCTTGAAATGTTATAATTTTATGTCTTTACTAGTTTTTTCTTTTCAAAATCACTTTTTATTTTATTATTCTTTTTTTCCTGCTCTTTTTGGGTATCTCCCAAATAGACTTATTCAGTCCTAGGAGACGTGGACATTCCTCACAGGCCTAGTGCATTTCCGCCCCATCCAAGCTGCCTTTCCCTTCTCCAGGCAGCCTGAGCTCTTTTTATAAGTTTCAGATTTTATTGTACAAACACATCCCCCAACCCCATCCTATATTTTCCCCTGTCCTTGACCTTCTGCTTAGATGCTCCTTCCATTTCTCTTTCCTTTTAACATCTTTTTTTTCCAAGCTGGAAAATTTGGCTTCCCGAGATACAGAACCATTTAAATAGACGTGTAGAAAGCAATAGACGACCACGGATTTCATGCTTCTGCACAAGGGTAGAAAAATGCGCAGAGTAACAATGAACTGCAACGACATAGCCTGTACCAACATTCACGTACCTGGAAAGAGTCACTCTGTCTACTGCAGACCACTGAATCTGGAGTCAGGAGGGTCAGGGGACAAAGATTCTAAGGCTTTGATCACGTTAGTTTTTTGCCATGTTCAAAAATTAACTCTTGTCTACGGATGGCTCACCAAATTTCCTTCTTATCTACTCAAAAATTAGAGAAGTACTTAAAACCAAACAAGAAAATAATCCTAAATGTTATAATCACTCGCCTGCTTCCAAACTTTGGAAAAATGTGTTTGTTTCTCTTAAAGATTTATTAAATAAGTCACATTTTAGTGGTTTAGAGAAAATTACTCTAGCTGTTGCAAACGGAAAAGAAGTTCCTAAATTTAGGAACATGATTTTAGAGATCCCTAATTCTATCATCCTCACGTTTACTCGAGCAAGGAGCTTGGCTCTTAGAATGGACAGCTGTTATGTATGTGAATAAGACAAATTCTCTATTATCTTTTTAAAAAATTTTGATGAAAGTGGATAGATAATACATTATTTAGTGACGAAGGGAGAAAAAAACCTTATTATTTTTTGCAGGCTTTGAAGACAAAAGGTTCTTCCCTTCAGGTTTTAGTGATGTTGAACAAAAAGCACTCATTAGAAAGCTTCCTAGGTGTGTGATTTATTATGATTTCCAGTGACATAAGAGAGCCCAAACAGAACAGTATTTGAAAAGAAATTATACAGTGCACTACACTCGTGGATTCTATAATCCTGGCTTACAAACATTAAGAAAAATTGGATTTTTATGCCACCTCCAACACATCTCAGCCCTTCAGCATGTCCCGCAGAAGTCAGGTAAGAGTTCTCCGTGCTAGAAAATCATTCGAGGAAATGACATGGAATTAGCACACCACATGTCCCACTTTGCAGCGGAGTCCCTTGATTTCCATGATTTGACAGGAAGATGCTATCAAAGGCTGCAGAAGAGTGTTAAAGGACGACTCCACTGCTAGTCTGTGTGCTGGAGCAAGGGAGCGGGGAGGATCATGTGTCACAGGCTGACAGGAGAGCGAGGCAGGCTGCCCTGGGAGCAAACGCGGGCCCTATCATAGAAAAGGTGCTTTTTGTTAGGACTCTTGATATCTAAAGGGAGGGGCAACCTTTCTAGCATGAATACGCCACTGCTGTGAGGATACAGTAAAAGGTCTTCTCAGGGTTTGTTTAAAAAGGTCAGCTCAGGAACCACTGACCCTCCTGACCTCCTCCTGACAGTTTCAGCCCTCTCACAAAATCACTCTTGTCACTTCTAGCCTCCTGTGCTTTTCTGAAAACAAACCCCTCTACCACCTGCTGTCCATTATCCCGTCAGTGAGCAACACGCTCTCTCTTCAGCTGATATTTCAATTTATTTGTGGTTAGATGTGCAGTAATCTTCTGACTGATGCTCAGGGAGCCGTTTAAAGATTTAAAACAAAACAAAGCCAGTGCTTCACACATCTCTTCATGCAAAGCTCACCAGATGCAGAAATGTGGCTAATTCTCATCCACACAAAAGCAGAACCAAGACACGCAGATGGTCAGTGCCTGCCCTCTGCAGAGGGAGAGGCAGGGTTGGCTCCAAGTAACAAATAATTATCCGGGCCCTTTGTAAATCAAGTTGTACCTCTTCTCCTGTGAGCAGCCACAAAGACACCTGCATGTATCCGCTATTAGCTCCTTCTTTGTCTAGGGATTCTGTTAATGCCCTTTCTCCATATAAGTTTGTGTTGCCTTGTTCTCACATTTGACACCAACCGAAATAGCCTTGTGGAAGCTTTGTTTCTATTTTCTTCAAAATGTGTATTCCTCAATGAGGTTTCCTCTTAATCTCCTCTTTTCAAAAGGATATGAATTGAACATGCAGAGAATCAGCCTAACAGGACGATTATCAATTTCCATTTCCTTTCAGCGCCTTTGCCACCCGTGGGCCACCTAGACAGCCTTCCTTAGAAACAAAGGGTGTCTGAAATGGACAACTTTATTTTATACATCAGTCGCTGAGTGGATGACAGAGACTCATCGCCCATAATAAATCCTTCCTCTGACCCTTTTATATAACGCACAGCTGAGCTGAAAAGGAAATCAATGTTGCAATTTTAATTTAGCACTTTCATTCTGTTAATTTATCTAAAAAATCCTATGCCATGACTTTCCTTTGTCAAAACAGCCAATTCTTGTCAATGTGAAAATGCTTCGACTTTCTTCCCCACCTCTGCTTTTTTTTAGTAGTGTGGCTGTAAAAACCACGGGTCACATACTCAGCCCTCCACGTTTTTCTTGTGAGTGCAGAGCTCCTTTTGAAAGTATCATGAGCTCAGCAAGTTGGAAAAATATGTAGGATCTCCAGGGAGACGAGAATCTGGGCCTCCATTGTTTGTTAGCTTTGCTGAAGATGTTTGTGAAGCTCTGCCAAGTGTCTGAAGTGTGTGCTGGTGGTGAAGCCTGAGCATATTAGTAAACTAGAGATAGTAATTCATGATTAATCCCTGAGGAGAGTTCTAAGTAATGAACAACAATGTATTTTCTATCAGGACATCATAAAACAATTCTGATTTCACTCTTTTCTTTCTGTATTTCAGAACATGAGAATAAGCCACAGATGGAGGGTTACCTTACTCTGGGAATGATGCTATAGAAGGCAAATGGGAACGAGGCCAGCTCAATGCCGCACAGCAACCAGTGCTGTGTGGAGACGCGGGTGTGGGGTGCAGCGCATGGAGAGGTGGGAATCTGGTGCCTTTCCAACAGGAATCTCAGGGTAAGAGATTGCTTCTGCAAGTCTTTGTTCAAGTATCACTTTTCTAGTGAGAATTTTCCTAACCCTGCCATTCAAATTGAAATTCTCCCCCACCTCCCCTCACTTTCCAGCCCTCCTAATATTTTCTGCTGTGCCTCTTCCCCTCTTCGACCTCTAACCTTACTTTATAACTTATTTTCCTTTGTTGTCTATTTCCATCCCAATGAAATGTAAGCATCCAACTGTAAAACTAAACTATTCTCTAGGAATGAAACAATTTTTTACAAACTGCAGTTTCTCAAAGACTATGCTTCCCAAAGAATTATTGTGAGGTCCCTTGTGGGAAGTTATGTCTTGGGTAGTGAGCATTGAACATGTTGATTTACATAAGGACTATCTTTGGAAATAAAACAGCCTGTTACTGTCATAATTCTCATGAACTCTACAAAATCTGAACCCGGTACAAGAGAGGGAGACCAGCTTCAAACCTGGGGCGGGGAATTAGCCCAAGTGTGGTTTTATAGATAGAGTCAGATCAGATCCTGGGACTTGTATGTGGCCAAAATAAAACTAGTTCGCTAGGGTTTTCAATGAGGCTTTAGCAAACAGTCCAGAATGCATTAAGCCAAGTAATTTAATTAGAGCCATTACAACCTAGCTGCCATGTTTGGTAGACACGGAGAAACAGCATCCTGGACTACGTCTGCAGGTAGATTCCCATCTAGGGAAGTTAGCATTTATGTTTTTGGTCCTGAGCAGGACATGTATACTATTATGGGGAAGAAAGGAAAGGCTTTTTCAAGGGATTATCTTGAATCTTGAAGGATAGCAATGCTTTCAGTAGAAAAGATGAGATAAATAGCATTAGGTGAAACAGTGTTAAGAGAAACAGAATGCATTTAAAGAATAGCATTTAGCCTTATAGAGGTCTACTTACCTTGTAGATGTTTACTGGGGGGAAGGGGAGGAGGGTGATAATTCTAGAAAGACAGATAACTATTTTATTGGATGTGGGTTGGGTTTCACAGGTTGTATCATTTTATTGAGGAACCATCACTAGATTTTTAGGAAAAGGCTGGCTTCATTACAAAGTTTGTACTGTAGTCTAGTTCTTTAGTTTTAGTTTTTTTTTGTTTTTGTTTTTGTTTTTTTTGGTGGCAGGGATGGGAATAGGAATAAATATAATTAGGCAAGTAAATAAATATTCAGAACTTCTGTGCTTTAAATCCATCCAATTTCTAACCTTTAAATAAAAGTAAAACAATTAATAAAAGTAGAACATTTTAGAATAGAGGGTCTTGTACTCCCAACAGAGCCTTTGCAATCTTGTTCCTCCTTTTTTCTAGTATTCTTAATCTGAATGGTTAATAATTCTTCAAACCAAACTTCTTTACCTTAATTATAATTAAAGTTATCTAATTTCATCCTATATGTACACGGAGAATTAAAATATGCACTACCAAGCAAATTGTTAAAACAAGTCCATTGTTCTTTAAAAAATATTGCTTTAATATTTTCTTATATTGCTTATTTTGTCCCCTTAGCTAACAAAGAAAAAACCTCTTCTCTGTACTCTTCACTATTTTTATGATTCTTTCTGAACATCGACTATACCTTGACCTAAGAGCATGACTTTTGACGAGACCAGCGGATGATCACTTCATGATTCTTTTATGTCCCTGACTTTTTAGTCCTTAATTGCGCTGTTCTTCTGATTAGTCAAATGAAACATATGGTTGCCTATACCCTCAGATACTTTTCTTCTAAACTTGGACTTCATTAGATAGATCAGACCATCCTCCATTATTTTTAAAGCAAAGGTTAACTACCACGTGGCAGGGAAGAATAAAACATGGTACTGACAGGTTTATTAAGTTTTAAAGGTAAAACTTTAAAATTTTCAGTTGATAAAATGGAGGAAGAATATTTTAATGCTAACTGTAACATTATAGGTTATTATCAGAATTCTGAAAATTGGGTATTTTTACATAGAGGAAACATATTCGCTCTGCCTGGCAGTTAGTACTAAGTGTAAACACAAAGAATTGGCCACACTTCCTACAGACAAAATTTATTCTTTCTAATAAATTCTGCTTCTAACATTAAGGTTGGATTTAACCAAGTTCATTGAGATTTGTTCCTTTATTGTCCTCTGAAATTGGTACTATCTAATTTCAGAAAAACAGTAAAAAATGTATCTGAGTAGGACTGAAATATAGTACCTTCACTAGCCCAGAGGATTTTGTTACCTTTGAATCCGATAAACAAAATAAATATGTGAAGAAAAATACATACGCTCTTTGGCATGCCATTTTTATACTGGCATATTTGTGAAATTTTTCTTTACTGGTCCTTTGAATGGTAAGACAATTCTACTTGTTTTAAAAATAGATGAGAGAATGTATTAAGCAAGAAAATATACCCGAAAATATATACATGAACACGTATCAACATTTACTTTTGGTTTCAATTCTTTCCTTCATCTTTTCCTAATTTATCTATTTTGTATCCTAGCTCTTCTTTAACAGATTTTTCTGTTAGCTTCATTGCAACGTTCTAAGTATCCAATTTCCTATTTAGCTGCTGCTGTGCTTAGGCAGACACCTTTATTCAGTTATCAGAGGGCTGTGTGGGTTCTGAGCCCTGCAGCACACAGACGTAGCCTGGGTGACTCAGGTCAATGTGCAGTAATGAACCTGGATTCCTGCCAAGTACCGGCTGCCATTGCGGAGTTCTGTCCCTGCATGTTAAATCGTGGTGGAGTTTCTCACATTTCACTTTTTCTTGGATTTTGTTACATTAAACAACTTTTGGAAGAAGTAATTTATACTGTCAATTTTGTATGCAAATCATTGATTAATTGGTGGAAATGTGATTTAGAATGAAGCAAAACTGGATCTATAGAAATCAGAGGAAAATTTCAGAATGAACTTCTTCCTTATCACTTTACCAAACTAAATGCCTTCTACCCCTCCTCTGCTCTAAATAGCACAGACTTCTGGTGTTTCAGTATGTCATTAGTTTGACCAGATTTTAATCCCTAAAATATAATTCTGCTAACCCTTACGCTATTTACTTCTTAATACTTTCCCATAAGAAAAGGCAAATAGATATGTTAGTTGGGTTGCAATGCTTTAACAATATAACTTTAGTAACTTTTCTGAGTAACATAAAAACAAGGAGTGGTACAGTTTCCCAAGGGACTGCTCAGGGAAACCAAAGGGCTAGATTTATTCTGAGTATAGATTCAGTAGGTCAGTATTTACATAATTTATGTTTTATATTATTTCTTTGGATATGTTTCAGTGACTACCAAGGATGGAAGAATACAGGCTCCATTCTCCACTTGAATTTTATCCTTCCTATTTGAACAGATATGAGGAACAAAATGGTTTCAATGAATAGGAGTCCACTGAGTAAAGTTAGAAGCTACTGAAATGTTTCTGCATCTTTGCTCGCTCAGAATGACTTCTTCCACTTCCCTCCTACCTCAGATATTTCTGTATCCACACAGTGAATAGTTTATCTGATCTCCCCATAGTGACTTTCTGAGTAATTTTTGTTTTATGAATTTAAAAAATCACTTACTTTTTAAATCTGCTAAACAAAGCATTTACAAATACCCTCTAAAAACCAATAGGTTTTAACATGGGAAGTTAGAGAGTACTTAGAATACTTTTTCCAGTAGGTGGGAAAGAAAAACTAAGTTTTCCCTAAATAACATTTGGAAAAAATGAATTAATAATGTAAAACTACACATCTACTATCATTTTTAGACTGTTAATTTAATTTTGAAAACTTTAAACAGGATTTATTTAGAATGAACTAACTGATGGGGAAGAATTACACCACCTATTTTTGGAAATAACACATAACTAGATTTTTAGAAAAGAGAAAATAATTTTAAATAATCACTTCTTTTTTACTAATATGAAGAATGTAAATAAATGGAAACTGAACAATTTGACCGTGTCTCCTGTGTATGTGGATGAATTTTGTTTTCTAAAGACTATCTTGACCATATGAGATCATCTTCCTCAACAAAGTATTCTATCTCAGAAATTCTGATTCTCTTTGGTCACTCATATGAAACATCTCATTTGTTATAAAAAATTGAGTAGATTTTAGTAAAAATTCAGATCAGCTACATAGGTATGTAAAAGAAATTTCAGTTTTATAACTTTCTAGTGCTTATAATTATTTCAACTGTGCTGAATACTTGTAAAGGCTTGGGGTTTATGAGACTCAATTTACCAAACATGCCAGAATAAACTCTGACAAGCAATTGATATGGTCTGAATGTTTTTGAACTGCCAAATTCTTACGTTGAAATCCTTACCCCCAAAGTAATGGTGTTAGGAAAGAGGGCCTTTGGGGGTGGTGGTGGTAATTAAGCCTTGAGGGTGGAATCCTCATGAAAAGGAATTAATGCCCTTAGAAAAGGGGCCTCAGGGAGCTCATAATTTACAAGGTTATACAAAGAACCCCAAGAGAAACTGTATTTGGATCTTGCCTACAAGAGGCTTACGATCCAATAGAAAAGGGCAGATCGACATAAAGAACATTGCGACTAATGCAGAAAATGGTGTCATAAAAGGGAAATGACACATCCAATTGGGGAGGTAAGACAAGCCTTCCTGAACACGAAGGTCTTCAAGGTGCAAAAGCACAAAGACAGAAGATACTTCAAGAGACAGTGTGAGAAGAAAGAGGGAAACAGAGAACATGAAACTACAGAGAAAAGCCTGTTTGGCGCTCTGGATAAACGAGGGTAACAGTGAGTGAGGATTGTACATTGAGGGCGAGCCTGAGTCCAGTTTGTGGAAGGTCTTGAGTGTCCAGCCACAGAGTAGACCAAGGGGGCTGGTGAAAGCCTCTGAGCCAAGGTGTACGTCTCATGGGCTGACTCCTGTGCTTCATTGTCCTACATAAGCTGAATGTGGTTAGAGTTATCCATGCCTAATATTTTAATTCCACAAACAGAAGCTGAATGTGGTTAAAGTTATCCATGTCTAATATTTTAATTCCATTGTTCTACATAATATTTCTATACCTAACTCTCTTTTCTGTGAAGTTTCAGAAGCACCTCTCACCCTATTTGAAGTTCATTTTTCTTTTACATTATGATATTCTTAAATCCCTACAAAGTCCAACTTGAAGGCTTCTAAAAAGGTTATTGTCAACCCAATTTTCTCCATCTTCATTAAGCTCCATTACTAACATCAGGTTCAGTGTCTCAGTGATCAGCTTCTGCAGTGGTTTTCGACCGAGATCTTTCTAATATTATCTGTTACAGATTCTCCTAGTTTTTTCTGAGACCTTTGATGCTAACTTTTTCATTTCTGGAGCCATTTTCTTGCCAATACAACCTTCTGTATTGTCTCTTTTTGGAAACACCAAACCATGGCCAAGCTCTCTTGGACCTCATCTCAAATTATGGAAAAATTATATTAAAAAGAGGCCATTACTTTTGACACGCAGTGTTAGATGTTGCCAGAACAAACCTTACATGTCTTTCAGACCTTGAATGGACTGATACACGACAGGAGGTATTCAACAAATGCTTAGTGAATGAGTGAGTGTTGCTTCATGTTGGCGTGTACGGCCTCCCTAAATGCCATGAGTTTTACATTGAGCATCCTCAGCCACTCTCACAGGGACAGGTACTAAATAAATTCTAATTAGATGAATTCATTAATCCCTTTTTAAGAGGAAAGAATTCTCACAGAAAAATCCTGAGGAAGTGCAAAATAAATAAATTTTCTCACCTCAAAATACACACAGCATCATATATGGTTTTTAGGCTAAAATAGAAAATACATATTCTTTAGCTCTCATTTACTCATATCTGACATAAGCTTTCAGTAAAGTATAGCCATTGTTGATTTTTTTTTTAAGATAAGAGCCCAACTCAAAGGCTTTGCATCTTTGAACTAAACAAGAGTTCTGAGGTTTTATGACTTGCACAAACAAACAGAAGCTGACTGTGCTTAGAGTTATCCGTGCCTAATATTTTAATTCCATTGTTCAATAATTCCCATTCCTTTGCATTATTTTTGCTTTATTATACTCTTATAATACTCTCAAATATATCTATAAAACTTTACAGCCCTTTTCCAATGGCATATGGTGTGTGCTCTGAAGAGAAACATGTTTACGAGCTGAAAGATGGGAAGAAAATGTAAAGTGCTCTTAGGGGACCCAGAGAGGGACTGCTGCTGGCCCGCGTGGCAGAACACTGCAGTAGATCAGACTCTGCAGCCTGAATTGAGTCCTTCTACTTCAATGGTGAATAGATGACCGGAATGTGGCCTGCCAACTTCGATGCTTCTAGGGTATCTTTTTGTTTGTTTTTTTGCTTTATTTTCTGCTGAAGATTACAGTCAAGAGCTCCTGAAACAGTATTTTGATACCATATGCTGTAGAATAATATCAATGAGAAGGGAAGGAAGGAGAGAATCATTTAAAGTGTGGACGGAAGAGTGACAAAAAGTATAATTCAACTGTCTTTGCCCACCAGAGCCCACTGGGGATTTTGTCCCGGTCAGAGTTTGCAACAATGTTCCTTGGGGAACTCGTCCATCAATAATTATTCTTAGAAGCCTACAGATACTTGTTCTGAAAGGTTCTGCTGTGTTCTTAAAATATTCACTTTTTGGGCACTAGATTCAAATTTTCAGCTGCTTCCTATGGTTCCACTTTTTCTTTCTTGTCACAATCATCGATCTAAAAATCACATAGACACACAGACTAGAAACCTTACTGCGGTAAGGATGTCTGATCACTTTCTTATTCCCCCCTAGTTGGGCACCGATATGGTCCTTCCCTTCTCTCATTCCTCCCCTATCCATTCTTCCACTTTATCTTAACTGGTCTTCCACAATTTCAGGCCTTCAATTTATCTCACCTGGTCTTCTTCAAGGGTGTCTTGGCTGATCCTTCTTCTCACTCTCATCTATTCCTCGGTTGTTTGCTTATAATCGTCTCACGATCTTGACCTGGCTCACCTTTGCAGCCCCAGGACGCCCATGGCACTGCTCCATACACCCCGTATCAGCAGCATTGGTCGCACTGAAGGTCTTTTGCACCTTCTGCTCAATCTTGAATCCCCTTGAACTTCTTTCCCTTCTGAAACATGGATTTTCTGTCAAATTGTGGCTCGGACCCTGAATTCCTGGATTTCTCCCTTTAGAAATAGTCCCACTTCTCTGCTCCTTCACACCACTGTTGATGTGTCCTAGTGTAGCATTTTCATCCTGCTTTTCATTATAGTTTATAATTTTAATTCCTGTTGCACCCAGTGACTGCAAATTGCATCTTCACATCATCTTCAACATTTCCGTTACCCATTTCACAGTATGTTTTAAATAGACCCAGAATTGTCTTTGCACAGAATGCTGATTTTATTTATGAGGATTCTCCTGGTCTATATCTGGACATTTCTAAATGCTCAGCATTCCTTATAGATATTCTATTAAAAGGTAAAAGAGAAAGGCACAGATCTGCCTTTTGTCAGCAATATGGGAAAAATTCCACTGCAGGTCAAAGAGGGTACTCACATGCTGCTTTCTACACGGCACTGATCAAACACAGACTGGAAAATACAATATTGAAGGAAAATGATCTGAAGGATCCACTTTTCTGGATTCTCTAAATTTTACTTTGAGATCCTTTAAATTTAAGATAGATCTTTAGAGATGTGCTTGGCTGGATGGTGCATTGTATAATTCTTGCCACAGTCAACAGCAAAAAGGGACAATGTAAAATTCTATATCATGAACCATATTGTTGTATTTATACAGGGATTCCTACCAGAAAGACGTGTGACTCACTTCTGCTGGTTTATACTTGTGCATCTTGTGAATTCTATATATGATTGCTTGGTTGTTAGGAAGCCAGCTCAGAGCCTTAATTTCACTCATCCTTTATTAGGGATATAATCCCTACTAGTCATATATACTTAGCTTACTATTGATTTATACGTAGTGACTAACTCCATTCCATCCCATTTTAACTTTTCACTCTATTTCTACTCTCTGATTTCCTTTTTTAGCTATCTATATAACATCTATCATTTATATATTTATCATCTATTTTCCACACATCCAGATATTATTTATTGAAAATCATTATTAGAAGATATAAATATGAATATGAGTTTGCAAATAAATAAACATTCTAGTATGTTCTAATTTATGTAAAGTACCTAAAATCACACTTTACACACGAAAGGTACTCAAAGGCTTCCTCATTGGATCTAAAGAGTTTCAAAGCACTGAAAAATACCAGAAAAAAAGAGGCTACAAGTCAGAGGTAATTAGCCTCCTGATGGAACCCAAATAGGCATTTGCTCAAGGTTGAACATAAGAATGTGGTATTTCTCATTATTGGCCTTCATTTACTCTTAGTGAGTCATAACTTTACAACCTTAGGTAAATAGAATGAGGCAACATAAGCAATAGGTTTCCCTCCTGTAATCCTCACATCCAGGATCCGAAAGAGAATGGCACCTTGCACGCATGTAACAATACCCAGGCGCCAGTCGCTCCACTCACATGCTAGAGAGCAGCCACAAAGGAGCATTAATCCCTCCACCTGAAAAAGGTTAGTGCCACGGGATGTGCACAAGAGGAAGGTCAAGGAGCACAGACTGCTGGTCTCTGTTGCATGTCAGAGCAAGACAACTGAAATGCACCGAGAAGGTCAAGAGCAGTGGAAGCGAAGAGAGGACTGTGTGTGTGTGTGCGTGCATGTTTATGGGATCTGAGGAAACCTGAGCGCAAATGTCAGTCTTCGTGACCTGATCACATGTGACTCAATACAGAGGTGAAATCAAGGTGCTCCCATTCAGGAGTTCAAAGTAGAGACTCCTCATGAAAAGACTGCAACAAGCCAATACATCCAGGTACCAACAATGAGGAAATCCATGAATAAACTTTTCATACTAACAGTGACGAAAGATCATGTAAAGTTGAATAATTTAAGAAACTTAAAAAGGGTTACCATTTTGCACTTTTTATATACCAAAATTTTTGTCACTTATTTTCCCTTACTTAAGTAATTTTTTAAATCAAGATATACGGTTGGTAAGATATCTACGATTTAAAATATGTCTGAAAAGATTTCTTCGACTGTAACAATTATTGTGCTATTAAAGGTAAACACAACTAAAATTGAGAGGGACGTGGAGAAAGAAGCCCAGGAAAATGATGGTTAAAAAAAAAAATAAAAACAAACACCAACTGCTGACAGTTATTTTTAAAAACCCACAAAATTATAATTTCTTTATTATCATCATCAGACCTTCTTACATCTCAGTATTTTTTAGGTCAAATAGTCAAATCATTGCTAATGCTTTCATCAACAGAACATCATGACTGAAGTTATCCTTCAGTCTAAGAACTGTTACTAACAATAAAAATTGAGAACACTAAGAATTTTTATCTTAAGCGATTTACAAATACCTCTACAGATAAATAAAAGGCTGTATCTTCCCACTAATCTGCTTGTATTCTACTGCATATTCACTAACACATCTATAGTATAGCCTAGGGGAATAGAAAATGATTGAGATGGAGGAAGTCTTCACAGCTCTCCATGTCTAATATAAAACAAAATATGCATAAGAAAATTTCTGTCTATATTTTTCAATTGCAATGCTGAACTGCCTATGGAACATTTGATACACGGAAAAAAGTAAACGACAACAACTACATGAACCCAACACTCTAAAAATACCATTAAGGGTCCTCTTTTTATCTTTTTCATGTGCAATTCCTCAAGATTTAAAGTGACTCTTGAGTATGTTTGCTCATTTGATATTTCCTCATGTGGAGTGTGCCAGACCATGGCTTAGGCATTTAAATACCACACCCAGTGAATGTGCTGTAATTTAATCACCTTTTCCCATATAGCTTCCAGATTTTTATACTATTGTTTGATTATTATTATTATTATTTATTGTTTTAGGTTCATAGATGGTACAACAAACAAGGTTGCACTGTTTGCATTTGTTAGGTAAAGTCCCTCTTATATTTGTGTCCAGCCTGTGCCATACACCGTAACCTCCCATCCTCTTACCTCCTCCCCTTTCCTCACTGCCTCAGTCCCTGGCTCCCCATCTTGAATTTATTTGAGTTTTTCAGTTGTAGGGGTATTAGATCCTCTACTGGCTTCATATTTGAATTGAGTACATTGGATTCTTGCTTCTCCCTCCTTGTGATACTTTACTAAGAAGAATGTGTTCCAACTCTATCCAGCCTAATACAAAAGATGTAAAGTCTTCTTCTTTTTAATGGCTAAATAGTATTTCATGGTATACATATACAACAGCTTGTTAATCCATTCCTGGGTTTCTGGGCATTTAGATTGTTTCCACATTTTGGTGATTATAAATTGAGTTGTGAAAAACATCCTAGTGCAAATGTGATTATGATAAAATGAATTTCTTTTTTCTGGGTAGATGCCTAGTAATGGCATTGAAGGATCAAATGAAGTGTCTAACTTGAATTCTTTTGCAGATTATCCATACTTCCTTCTAAAAAGACTGTATTAGCAATGTTGATTCTTCCCAGCCATGAGCATGGTATATTTTTCCATTTGTTAACATTTTCAGCTATTTCTTTTCTTAGAGTTTCATAGTTCTCTTTGTAGAGATCTTTCACATCTTTTGTTAGGTAAATTCCCAAATATTTCATTTTCTTTTGCACTACT